>KN890076.1:0-17108 GCA_000934455.1 Apostichopus parvimensis
GGGTTCCAGTCACTGTCGTAGAGAATGACGATATCGGCTGTAGCCAGATTGATGCCGAGACCTCCAGCCCTGGTACTCAACATGAAAACAAACTTTTCACTATTGGGCATGTTGTATTCATTGATACTTTTCTGGGAAGACAAAACAAGAAAAAATATCAAAATTGAGAGAGAACAAATATTGTCATTAATATTGTTTTATATGAATTTAAATCAAAAATTGCAAGTGCCATATCGACAAAGTTGATTAAATGGTGCATTGAATGTTTCCAGTTATGACTAGTTTCATATAAGTGATATTTATTCGGTTCTGTTCATTACATTTTCGTTAGATAGGGTTACATGAAGGGGATGTGAAGTTAATAGTATACCAATGACTGTAGTGTTATTTCATACTGAAGAAAGTATCTCAATTTTGAAGTAGAAGATTGAAATTCAATGTTGAAGAAAAACATAAAACAAATTTGTGGGTGGTTTTACGATATCACACCTGTTTGCGGTCAGTTCATTTCTGCTGCAAATGGTGTCAATTTAAAAATGGTTTCCTTGGAACTGTACGTTTACAAGAGTTTTTTTTACTATTTCCCATTAAGCCCCACCAACTAATGAATATTAATGAGGTAAAAGTTGTTGCAAAAAGCAGATACTTACTATGTAGTTACATCACTATACCAAGTACAAACTAAATCTGACATACTGTTGAAGAGATGTTGACATTTTAAGAAGTTTATTTTAAGCCCAGCCGACTCATTTAATAGATGGGAACCACAAACAATACACATCATTGGCATCTACCTATCAAACAAATCGTGTCAACTAAATATGTTTCCTTGAAAACTGTACGTTACAAATTTAATGTAATTTCACACAGAAACTTCCTCTTTCCACTGTTCAATGTCAATTTTCGTTAGAACCATCCTTTCAAATGATGGAGGGGGGGCGTGGTTGGCTGTGCAGTTTCCTGTAATAACTAGTCATGATATACTTTCAAACAAATTCTATTAAATATACCTACAAACCATTGATACACAAAACCGGGGGAGAGGGTAGGGGGGTCTACCCAGGACAAAAACAAACAGGAGTTCAGTGGTACCTGTCTTTCGGTGTGAGGTGTCTGACCATCCAGTCTGCAGTACGGGAAGCCCCTCCATCCACAGTAATCCTCCAGAATGTCTAACACCCTGGTCATCTGACTGAAGATTAAAACTCTGGAACCTTAAAACAATAAAAAGATACCAAAATTCAAATTTAATCAAGCGAACACGTGGCAAATAAATCAGCAACTCGAACGAGAAGGGAACCTGCAGAGAAACTTCAGCTAGAAATATCACAGCTTGTAGAGTAAAGACAAGAAAACTAG
This sequence comes from Apostichopus parvimensis, assembly GCA_000934455.1. Lineage (NCBI taxonomy): Eukaryota > Metazoa > Echinodermata > Holothuroidea > Aspidochirotida > Stichopodidae > Apostichopus > Apostichopus parvimensis. Next base: position 1,360 of record KN890076.1, read on the forward strand.
AGCATAGATGATGCAAAAACTTGATACAGACACAGTTAAAATTTTTACACAAGATATTTGACCATGTCAATTGATCAGCTCTTAATCTGTTTTATAAAAGCTTTTAATATGTATGGCAAGAAGCTGAGAACATAAGTTAACACTGCGCAAGGTTGCAACATTTCAATTTTAACATGTTTAACAACATGCTTAAACTCTGCATGGTATTGGTGATGCTTGACCAAGGCACATCCATTTCATTTTGTTTTACATTACTGCATCATTTGTTACTACTTGTCCCAGTAGTTGATTGTTTGCAACTTGAAATGTCGGTAACAAGTATTTGCAACAACCTTGCACAGTGTTAACTATGTTCTCAGCTTCTTGAATTTCAGAAAATTGATGGTAACTTGACAAAATTCAGAAAATTGAAGTTTTAACAAATTTTAAAACTATTCAAATATAACTGTAAAAAGAGAGAGAGAGAGAAGGAAAAGAAACAAAGATAAAGAGACAAGAAGGATAAAGAGGAAGAAAAAGAAGTTTATTTACCTTGTGCTCTGACCTTCTCCAGCAGTTTATCGAGGACAGTAAGTTTGCCGGCGTTGTCCACCAGATGTTTGTCTGTGGTGTAAGGAGGGCCCGGTTCGGCGCCGTCAAAGAGGTAAGGGTGATTACAACACTTTCTGAGATGCATCAGAATATTCATCAACCTCATCTTATCGCTCTTGCCTGCTCCGTTCACGACGTCGATGTCCTTCATTAGAATTCTGGTGTACCTGTCAACAAGGAAGGTTCAACGATTTCATCAGATTTTTATATATATATGCTAATTTCATTATTCTGAAACGTGCCAGAAAGTGTTTACTATACTTCTTAAGATTTTACTTTATAGTCCGAGGTAAAGTGCTTTGAGGATAATTCTTCTATGTACAGGGCGACATATCATATATCTATTTTTTATTATTAGAAGTGCACTGAGGATGTACCAAGGATTGATCTCGGTCCAGAGAGATCATACAGTGATAAGTTCACAAACAGATTCATTGTGCTCCAATACCTAGGAAATAGAACCCAGGATTATCAACAAGGAGACACACAGGCAGATCCAGGACCTCTTGAGGGGGGGGGGGGCAGGAGACAAGGATTGGTATACACCAAACTAGTGGGTCATATGAAAAGCAGCCATAAATAGTGCCAACATTACTACAGAAATGGGTACTCAGTGCCCATCTCTGATACATGAGTCAGGTGGGGGGGATCTGTGTATTCTTCGGTTTGTTCCACAGATAAAGAAAATGTACTAACCATTCCCTCTGCATCTTGCTCAGACCGATATATATTTTAGTCTCTTTCTTAGGGAGCAGGCCTCTTTCCACGTCTGATTTGAGACGACGCAGCAGGAAAGGTCGTAGCACCTGCCGAGACGAGATGAAAGAAAAGATGGGTGTACTATTTAAATCAAAGTGTTAAACCAGATTTCTGAACTAGCATCAGCATAATAATATGTTTAAATCATTTACTTGGCATTTCAACAGGACACAACAGCTTCGCAAAAACATTGAGGCATTGTCGTGACTCTGGAAAATGATTCAAATTGTTGTGCATTAACTAGTGTAAACAACTTCTGTAACAAACAAAAGGGATAAGATGAAATCAGGAAAAGGGGGGCGAGGGGATGAGAAACATGCCAGTATTTTAAATGAGTGTCATCTTACCCCGTGAAGCCTATTGACAAGATCTGTGTTGTCAAGGCAACCTTGAGTATTGAACCAGGAATCAAAATCTTCGGATGAGTTAAAAACGTCTGGCAGCAGGAAGTTGAGGAGCGCCCAGAGCTCGTGAAGGTTGTTCTGCAACGGTGTGCCGGTCAGGAGGAGCCTGTTAGCGGTCTTAAATTCTCGAACAATTTCTGAGAGCTGTGGGAGGAAATGAGAGGCGGTCCTGAGAGACGGAGAGTAGTTTGGGGCTTAGAGGTCAAACAATGTTCTTCATTAAAAACAAGTATTTGACATATCAATAGGGATTGAAACTATTTTGCTCTTCACATAAAATCCAAATAGATACAAATATTGGTTCCTTCTGTCAAATCCTTCTGCGAAACCTGCATTGGTCATTGTGGAAATCATTACAGCTGGCTTACAGATCTATTATGAATGGTTACCTAGTGTGTGGATCTACATAACAATAAATTGGCATCAGTACAAAAGTTTGTGTTCTATTCACAAAACCTACACCTCTCTTTGTGTATATTGGTCTTTGTTATTTGGCTACCTTTGCTACTCAGATGACCAGAACAGTAAGGCCTGGTTGTTCCTGGGATAAGCAGAAAATATTTTATCATTTCCCACTGTGGTTCTGTTGATTGGACTTCCTCATTAGCCCTCATTAGGTAAGAGTTCAGTAGCTTATTATTCTGTTTTCATCAATTCAGGGACATTTCTATGTCTCTTGTTTTCAATTTGAATTAATCCAAGCAATGGGTTTGAGAGTCTATGAGTGCTAAAACGGGAAAATAACTGTTCTTTACCTTCGACTTTTCGTTCTTGATCCTATGGGCTTCGTCGATGCATAAATAACGCCAATTGAATTTCTTGAAGACCGACTTTTCTCGGATCACCATTTCGTAGGACGTGATGCACACATCCCACTCTCCGGGCATCATCACATCTCTGATGAAAGCAGACTGAATGACGAAGAATAGAAAAAAATTAAAACTTGAAAGGTAGTTGCAACAAACACGAACTGTAAACATTTAAGGTTTGCATAATCCTGGTATTTCTACTACTCTTTTCATGTGTAACAGCTTCTACATAGTTACAAAAGTACAGCTGTTGGTATTCATGATAATCAACAACTTGGCAGTTCTTTCTCCGATTCTTTTAATTTACATGCCAAAACAGGGACTCGGAATAGGCAGTGAGCTGTCCAAATTTGGGAAAGATAAATATCCGGCAGGCAAAAAAAACAAAACATTGGCCACAACCCTGGTAGGGGGGTGGTATCTTTGTTCAGTCTAGGTTTATAGTGAGGAGATGTTACTCCTCTTGGCTCTTTGCTCCAAATAATACTTCTCTCTTGCCCTTACAGAAAATTGAGCACCCCTGCGTGACAGCAACAAACAAGCCACTAAGTGCATTAACTAGAAGAAGTGCAATTCATTCTTTGTTTCACAGCAACCTTGAATCTGCTCAAATATATTGTCAAATATAAGTCATGTGTAGCATATGTTGTTATACAGTCTAAGACTTTGCATTGACTGATTGAAATATTCTGAACAAGTGTAGTTGACAAACTGTGAAGTCCAAATTGCAGAACACTGAGCTACAGACTAAAACCAATGTCAGCTAAGATAGCAATGGTTCCTATGTTACAGAGCAATGGCTCCTATGTAAGAAAACAATGGTTCCTATGTAAGAGGAACAATGGTTCCTACGTAAGGGGAACAATGGTTTCTACGTAAGATGACAATGGTTCCTATGTAAGAGCAACAACCATTCCTATGTAAGAGGAACAATGGTTCCTACGTAAGGGGAACAATGGTTTCTACGTAAGATGACAATGGTTCCTATGTAAGAGGAACAATAGTTCCTATGTAAGATGAACAATGGTTACTACGTAAGAGGAACAGTCTAGCATGTTTGCTGCTGTTAAAAGGATAGCAAAATCCTCACCCTAGACTCTGCGTCACCTATCAAACAAACAGCTCTCAGAGAGGGACACCACCTCTGACACTCTGCCATCCAGTTAGCTAGGGTTGACTTTGGACATATGATAAGATGAGGGCTGGGAATATTCCGGTAGTGCTTCATGTACCCCAGGAGGGATATCGTCTGGAGTGTTTTGCCGAGACCCTGAAAAGATGTAACGTTAAAAGGTTTACAGTCTTACACCAAGGCAAAAGCCTTACCACTTCTAGAACAAAGATATGATTAAACAAATAATTGTTTTAGGTTGACCAGCATTGCATAGCAAAACGGCAAACTTACTACACAAATCTAAAGATGTATAACAGTTTTAGGTACACGTATATATGTCTTTGAAATTTTTCTTAGCTAAAAATTCAACAATCTCATCAACTTGATAAAGAAAATATTAACAAATCTTTCTAAATGATTGATGATGGCTTTTAGGGGAATTTTGTACATCATCTATCATTCCGAAAATATTTGTCAGTATCCAAAACTGGTGTAAAATTAAAATTGTAAACAAACTTGGACCATTCCTAGGTTGTTTTTCTCAATGCTATTTCACTGGGAATAAATTACACCAGCTACCAAAATCAACTAGCAATTTCCAAGCTTCCAGAAACATTTAAGATTTTCTTGCTTCTTGTAACAATTAAGTTAGACTGTCTAACAGAGAACATCTATAAACTTCCAGCGGTCCTTCAATAACTTCCAAGTACAAAAAAACACAAAAGAGTTGACTCAGTGCATAATCATTTTGAAGGGAATAATGGAGTGTTCAAAATCTGAGTAGCAAATTTTGAATTTTCTGAATTTCGTCTCTGATAAAATACTACAGTTTCTTTGTAAATTGTAAACCAGTCTCTGCCCGACCGAGCTGATTAAAGAGGTCGTTACCATTTCATCTGCTAGGATGCCATTGATTCCATGCTCATACAGGGAGATCATCCAATTAAGCCCACGGACCTGGTAGTCCCTCATCTCGCCATTTTTGATGTAGTTTGGGTTACTCTCGAACTGAGTGATCACGCTTGTGCCCTTACGGGATTCGGAGAGTAATTCTTCATCCTCATCCTGCTCGGTCATTCGATGGCGGTGACTGTGAGAGAAGAACGAAATGATGCTACCTGTTATTCATTCCAAGAAAAACAATGAAAGGATAAAAAGCAACCTTTCACAGGGATTACCAGACTGTGGACAAAATGCGTAACATGTTTTGTATTTCCCCCTCCATCCATCCAGCCCACACCCACCCCTCTCATCCATTTTGCATGCCAAAAGAGACCTTCACTTATACCAGGAATTGATGCTACCAAAAGAAAACAAGGAGAAGCTCAGATATAGCACATTTTCAATGTAAACACAAAGCAAATTTCACATTTAGACATAAACTTGAAATGAGATGTGCTACTTACAGCTACCTTTCTTCATAGGCAATAACATCTTGAGAAAAACACAAACACAACTTACAGTTGAACGAGAACATATTTTTCAAACACATGCTACATACAAGAAATAAATATCCACAGCAATAGGGAATACATTTACTTATACTGTATTATATCATTCAGTTATATATGCCATCTCCCTTACCATAAAGCATACTTTTGTATTCTTAGACTAGTTAGTGCTGGTGCCGTACAAGACTCTTCCACAAGACAGTTTCTCTCCATTAAAGAATGACATGCCACTGTTTGTGTGCATAAGAACTAGAGTTATTTTTCACTTCTCAGACACAAGTTATGTTGTGTATCATTCACAAAACCTACCTAAGAAATCATTGATGATGATTATGTAAAATGTTCAGATTGATCAGGTGAATTTTTGCAGTTGTAATATTGGTAAATCAAGTGCATTTGAACCTAAAACTCACTCTCCGACAGCTGAGAGCTTTGCTTTTTCATCTTTCTTTATTTTCGGTCGGCCCGGTTTAATCTTCAACGGACTGGTGGGTGCCTTGGCACTCGTAGCACTCATGAAATGTGTGAAAATCTCAGTCTGTTGCAGGAGGAAGTCAAACCTCGAAGATCGATCGCTTTCCTGAAAAATAACGGAAGGGAAAGGAAGGGCTCATTATTTCGTACTGTATGTTGGAAACTGTCAGCACAGCAGCGGCTGTCCAGAAAATCACATCATACCAAATAATAAAGACTGGTTAATGATGACACGGAGCTTAGTGCGCATCATATCGGCATATATTTCATTTGACACTTTTCACATGACTATACAATATTAAGAAAGTTGAGAGCCTGTTGCAAGTCTGTACGTGTACAGTACCTCAGTTGATAATATTAATTATTATCGGTAAAAACAGCAATTTCTAACTGATCGCTAATTGTCTACCAAATGATACATAAACAAGCCTGTATCGAATCATGGAATTTGTTAGAAACAATCTGCATGATACACTTACTAGTTTCTCTTCATAAGTGGCTGGTTTTTGAGGAGGAACCTCTTCTTTGGCTTCTTCCTTAAGTTCCTTTGGTGCCTGACCAACCAAAAACATGAAGCAAACAAAAACAACATTATCATTTATTCATGGAGTAAAGTATTAATAGAAAAGGGGAAAATGTTAACATAGCTGATGACATTTTATTCCAGCTAGGGAACGTATAAAGTTAGAAAGGGTATTGACAGATCTGAATGAAGTTAAAGACACAAGAACACACTGTATTACTATACTTGGTCTCTATTGTCATCAAAAGTTTGCTGATGCCACAAAGTTTCAAACTAATAACCAGATAGCATTTTTCATTTATCTATTAGCAAAATCACTTTAATGGAACTGAAATTCATTGAAAAACATTAAAAGTATTTATAAGCATATGGTTCCTGTGGTGTTTGGATTCAGGGAGGCAACTTTTAGCCACTCACTGAAGTAACCAAAACATGTGTAGTGAGCACTGTGCATCACCTTGATTGTGTCCAACTGGCAGAATAATGGAAGGAATAGGACAGTATGTTGAGGTATGTTCGGTTTACTGTATTCCTCTTCAGGTCTAACTCTAACATACACCTTGCATACCTCACTACGAAAGGCTGAGCAGGGCAAAGTTTGCCTAGGCTAAGCCCTAACACTTATATCCATATAAATGTAAATTTATGTCAAAGAAGTCAGAAAAATGTATTTAGGTTTAATTTGTGCCACAATGTTTTTATATCTCTTTTTTCTCTTCAAGTTCTATATGTCCTTCGTTCTTGCATAGTCTTTGCTGATCCTCCTTTCTTTTTGGAAGGGACCAGACTAGAAAAGCTTATGCTTATTCTGGTTCCTCAACCAATGTTAATTCGTCAATAGTGTCACTGTCTGTCTGGGCAAACGATCCAAACCATACATTAAAACATTTGTAAAATAGTAATGTAACTTCGATTTTTGTATGTTGTGAAATGGTAGCAATAAACTTGAAAGGCCTAACCTACCAAGGCTTAATAACCTAGCCTTTGACATGATAAAACAATTGGCGATAAAACAAATAAATGAATTAAAACAAGAAAAATATAAGAAAATATTAGTAGCCTAGGCTAGTACTAGAAAAAGCCTCTATTACTTAGCAAGGAAGTCAATCGCGTAAATGAAATGGTTACTGTAATCAGTGACGGTGGTGCTAAAATGATTTATATGAATGGCTATCAAGTAGCTGTGCTGAATGTGCTAAAAAAGTACAACTACCGGCATATGATACAGTAGTACTAGTAGCCTATACTACATGGTACATGCTTACAATACGTTTAAATATAACATTAGGCGAAACAAATTACAAGTACTAAGTAAGTAGGCCTAGCCTAACTTATGCTTAACACTACAGTTAATTCTTTGTGAAATAAAACTTGAACTGATCACGTAAGTTTCTTTCTGTCGTCAAAATATAACATAACCAACTTCGCTCATACCTCTTCAGCCTCTGGTTTGGTGGATACGGTCGGCTGTTGTTCTTCTGGTTCAGCCATCTTCCAAATTATACCGATAAAAACTCGGTAATAGTGATTTCGTGTTTCACGTTGGTACACAGTCGCGCCAAAGTACAAAAGATCACTCTGAACATTGGATTTGTTTGACAGACTGCAAGTTGCACATGCGCAGTTCATTAACTTGTGCGCCTTATACAAAGGGTGAACAACCAGGAATGGATGGGAGTCGAAACTGGTCAACCAGAACCTGAAATTTGGTTTTAACTGAAGTTGATACAAAAATATGTTGATTCAACGCAGAAACATTACACTGTTTGTGCACGAGTGAAGGAATTTGATTAAATGACTTAATTATAGATTAGATAGGACAACCAATTAAAAGCTCTATTCTATATTCAACACAATAACAATTCCCGAAATGTTTTCTAATAATTAGAGAATATGTCATTAATAAATATTATTACTCAATATTTCATCACTCGCGTTTTGAGACAAAAAGATTAGTGTCAGATGGATAAGTTCCTGTGATATAGGCGAAATTGTACCAAGTATGTAAAATGTATAAAGTTAATACTTCACCTATAACGAAAAATAATAGAATAGGGGTGGGTTGGGGAAGTGGATCGGGATTGAGACATTTTTGTCAGGGATGGAATTGCCAACAGGAGTTTGACGAGGTGACCGTCCCAGACTGCTGAAGCTTCACCATGTGCCGCACGTAAAAATTAGCTCTGTAAACCAAAGTGATTCAGATGTTACAGCCCTACAAACTGTTACAGACGTTTCATTGAAAATGTTACCGTTGGGATTCTTTCCATTGGACACTATATACTAACTTTCACTGCTATAAGTTGCAACTAAATCTCAAAATTATTTGGTTGGATTATTGATGCAAGTTGTCAAACCAGCAACAACTATCTCAATCTTATACCTCGATCAGTGCACCTTCATATCAATTTTTATATTCAATATCAATTTCCAGAAGTAAAATGTTTGCAATTTTTTTTGGTAGTACCACAGTACCTCAGACCATGGAGCTATAAACAGATAGCTCCATGCTCAGACCAACAACTCGTTATTATCCGGCGATAGAGCTATTACAAATACAATTGAATGCAAATTAATTAACAAATATCTTCAAAGTTGGTCCTACATAAAAGATGTTTTTATTATTATTTCTTTTACTTGTTTACCCGGTTACCAGTTACCCGGTTACCAGTTACCCGGGTTACCATGTTATCCGGTTACCAGTTACCCGGATTCCGGGACCCTGTTACCGGGGACCCGGCTACCTGAGGATCCGGGGACCCGGCTACTTGGGGACCCAAGCTACCTTCTTCTTTTTCTATAAATAAAAACATACTGGAAGGCAACTTAAAGTGCTTCATATAATTTGAGGATCTTATGAAGCGTTGTGGGCGGATAATTTAACTATACAGAGGGGCGGATCCAGGGTTGGGGGTAATTGGGGGTTTACCCCCCCCCCCCCCTCCCTTGAGTTTTCTGAATTTAAAAAAAAACCTTCTTTGTTCGCAGTGCCCTTCTATTTTACAGGAACCGCACAGAGCCCGTATAGATCAACTCACGATCGAGTTGAAGATTGTAATTTTAGTGATTTGACCCAGGGACACACCCTCCCCTTAGACCTTTCCCCTAGGACGGCCAGGGGCGTAGCCACTATGTAGCACTGTAGGCCCGGGCCTACACTTTTTTGGCCAAGTTATCTTTTTTTTTAAACACCCAAAACTAAGGTACACCACAGTGTACTGAAGCATACAGGGGGCCACCAGTCCACAGCGTTCTAAGGTATACACCATAGTGGACTGAAGCATACAGGGGGCCACCAGTCCACAGCGTGCTAAGGTACACGAGAGTGGACTGAAGCATACAGGGGGCCACCAGTCCACAGCTTGCTAAGGTACACCAGAGTGTACTGAAGCATACAGGGGGCCACCAGTCCACGGCGTGCTGAGGTACACCACGATGTGCTGAAGCATACAGGGGGCCACCAGTCTACGGCGCAGTGGCGGAGCGTCCATACAGTCAGGGGCGGATGCCCCCCCCCCCTCCTTCACTGCGGTTTTCTTTAGAAACAGTTCGTAGTTACAAATAGATCGACCCCTGTTTATGATAGTAGCACCTGTTTAGGGTAGTAGCATGGCCTGTTTAGGGTAGTAGCACCTCTTGTTTAGGGTAGTAGCACTACCTGTTTAGGGTAGAAGCACCTCCTGGTTAGGGTAGTAGCACCTACTGTTTAGGGCAGTAGCACCTCCTGTTTAGAGTATAGTAGCACCTACTGTTTAGGGTAGTAGCACCTACTGTTTAGGGTAGTTGCACCACCTGTTTAGGGTAGCAATGCCACCTGTGGTCCTTTTTGGCGTTCCATAATTAGCACCTTCCGTTAAGGGTAGTAGCGCCACTAATTTACAGTAGCATCGCCGCCTGTAGTAGTAGCATATTAGCATCGCATATTTAGAGTAGTAGCGGCAGCTTTTACAGCAGCATCGTCTCTTAGGAGTATAGTAGCACCTTCTGTTTAGAGTAGTAGCACCTCCTGCTTAGGGTAGTAGCACCTCGAGTTTAGGGTAGTAGCACCTCCTATTTAGGGTAGCAGCGCCACCTGTGGTCCTTTAGGCGTTCCATAGTCAGAGCCGTATATATACGGCTCTGGTATAGTAGTAGTATAGTAGCATCGCGTTTTTAGAGCAGTAGCGCCAGCTTTTTACAGCAGCATCGTCACTTAGGAGTAGTAGCACCTCCTGTTTAGAGTAGTAGCACCTCCTGTGTAGAGTAGTAGCACCTCCTGTTTAGGGTAGCAACACCACATGTGGTCCTTTTGGCGTTCCATATGTTTAGGGTAGTAGCACCTTCTGCTTAGTGTGGCAACGCCATCTGCGGTCCTTTTGACGTTCCATAAGTAGGAACTCCTGCTTAGTGTAGTAGTAAACCTCGAGTTTAGGGTAGCAGCACATCCTGTTTAGGGTAGCAACCACTGATCTGTACACTAACGTACAGATCAGTGGTAGCAACGCCACCTGCGGTCATTTTGGCGTTCCATAGATTTGCATCCACCAAATACGTCGCCTGATAATGCGTTATCCTTTTTTTTTTTTTTGTTAAATGAACGGATGCTCTTAAAAGACATGGTAGTATTTTCTAAAGAAAAGAACGTTGAGTTTTAAACTATAGCGCCATTTTTCATAGAAGCGTTATTTTTTGTACACTTTGTTCGCTAGTTACAGCTTAGTTGACACACTGTATGTGGACTCAATTCAATTGAAAACAATTATTTGTTGTTGGCCTTCTCGGCATTTTGGCTAAGATCATGTGTAGTATCTATTCCTATTCCAAGGGACTCTAGATACACATCTGAACTGTAACAACGTCATGATCACAAGGTCACAGTCTGCATGTAATAGTACTGGGGTTGAGAGTGGATCAGTTAAGACGTTTGGTTTTCGTTCCATATCTTAGATCACTGTTCATAAAAAAAAAGTATAGTTTATTGTAAGACAAGCAAAAGCAATTAAACTTTCACGGGCATGCACAGGAGTATTTAGGTACCTTAGGAAAATAATTTATTCGACGTAGATACGAAACGAAATATTTAGAAAACACAACCCTTCCCCCCACCCTAACACCTACCCCCCCCCCCCTCCAAGAGATAACTATTAGGTTCGTTCAATGTAATAATTCAAACTTAAAGACTTTATGCTATTATTTGGAATTGAACAGCAAATTTCAGTCTGATACACAATGAATAGCTACCATTACACTATGTCCATTGGCACAGGTTATAGTGCTCTGTAATACTCTCTGTCGAACGTTTCATATTTTGACTGGTATTTTATTCATTGCCACATTTTACAAACTGAAGAACCAGAAGCACTGTAGTACGTATAAACTATACGGTGATAGATGTTTACTGACTATGTTAATGTCATTAGATGTTGTATTGTTCAGACATGTACGACAGGAGATTGTCACATTGCTCTCACACTGACAGTTTTACGTTAACATTGCTTTCATTAACACTATTCATTCTAATGTTGGATATGGAACGCATAGTTAGTACTTCTTCTTTAAGGTACGCATGCGCTTGCCTTTACTTTCCATTTGCTTACAACTCGTACGTCTGACTGAGATATATAAACTCTTCGCTATATGTCTGGAAATAATATGGAGGATCGAATCCTCTAGGAAAAAACCTTATTTAAAAAACCGTTAGCACTTTTAAGCATGCGAATGTTTGGTAAACTTGCTAATAATCAAAATCGAGATTGTTTATTGAAAGAATGCTATAGTGAACGGGGATCGCGATATAATATATAGTCTCGGTTAATTCGATACACCGAGATGTTGCATAAAAGCTACCATCATCGACCATATAGATCCATAGGTAGAGGAAATATATTATCATGCAATCACATTATACCTAGGTAATATCATATAACGCCTTACGTATTGAGAAATTCGATTTACGTGACATTGCTTAGGTATTGTAAATTTGCAATCCATTTAAAAAAAAGACAATTGCAGTTTTTTTCTTGTCACAAAATATAGTACATCTCGTCTAGCTTACTTAATTAGTTTTGTCGCAAAATTGTTTTTACCCATTCCATCATTTTCAATTTTTACTTATCTAAACATTGTAAACATGTCTTCCCCTAGATTTATGTTTTATTATAAAAATTGTTTCAAATACGGCTCATTCCTTTCCAAATCACGTACGTATATAGATATTAAACATTTTGAAGTTACAAGTCTCGTTACTGTAGGTACTCCACATGTTTTATAGCCAGGATTTTATTTCAGTTGTATCCACATTCCAAGTGTTTCTATACATTTACATGTCTTGTCGGGGGGGGGGGGGGGGGGGTGGTCTCTGTATATTAAGAAAGAAATCAACATCTTTACGGATAAATTACGGATAAAACATCGACAACTGCTTCTAGCATTTATAACTTTATTCTAGTGTAATCTCATAATACATATTCATTCTCTTCATCTGCATGAAGGTTCGTAAACAGGTTTGTATATGAGTTCGTGTTGGTGTTTATGAGTGTGCGTGCTCACCATGCAGATGGTTCCTGCGGAAAATAAGAACGGATGTTGGGGGGTAGGGTGGGGTGGGTGGGGGGTGCACTGACTGACTGAGAGGCAGCTGTGCTTTGTGTCAGAGGGACAGTCATGACTTCACTAAAGAAATGCTAAAATAGTACAATATTGCAGCATCCCGACGGATTAATAAAGTGGAGAAATACTAACATTTTGCGGCATTGTGAACCAATAGTTTATATCTTTTAGCATATTGCTTCGAGAGGCTGTGGGACACGAGACTTATAGATTTGAGAGGACAAACCTAAAGTTACATCAAAAGGTAATGGAAAATTCCAGTATTTTAGGGGTTTATTTTTTCCAATACTGATTTGTTCCTTTACGTTTGTATTACATTCAGACCGAGGACCCCATTGTATTTTCCATTGTTCAAATCCACGTACCCTAACCTTAACAATACCCCATACAAAAGAATTCTTCCGAGGACGTGGTGATTCTTTAGAAATCACAACCGAGGACCTGAAATTCTTTTGTTCAAGTCCTCGGTCAGATAGAAAAACAAACGCACGCGCACACACACACCAAACACACACACACACACACAGAAAGGGCTTTATTACCGAAAAAAAGGGACTGCGTTTTTTTTTATGACAAGTCCACAAGGGGTCTTCTTGAGATTATTATTTTTTATTGAAAACTGAAAGCCTGTGGCGTTTTTCCCCCTCCCCTTCCCCCTCCCCCTCCCCCTCCCCTTTCTCCCCAAACTGACTCCGCCTAACAATGGATCTGTGCTACTGATAAACATTAAATAAGGACAAAAACCCATGGAGGGGTAACAGTTAAATTACATTTTATTTTGTATTAGAACACAATACCGGTTGGAGGATTTTTACATTTTTTTTGCTTTTAAATTAATAGTTACAACTATCTATGCTGAGTAAACTACCGGTATATAAATACAATGTATAATATTTAAGTATTTGTGTACCGTTAACGGTCATCTACAAGTGTTATTTAATATGAATTTAGAATTTCTACAATTTATATTCTGATTGTTCGATAATAAAGTAAATTCTTGAAAGCAATTGCAATTTTGTTCTTAACCGGTTATTTTCAGGGTTTTTTGGGCAATTTTGATATAACTTTATACAATATACACAGATGATGATACAGTGATAACGATAAGAGAAATAATTAATTAATTAAGTAAATTCGGTCATATCAAAAAATAACCTTGCTTATAGAAGTGAAACTTTTACATTGAATGTAATTTAATTTAAAACAAAAATCCGAATAGTCTCATAACGAATAGTGACAATAATAGTACTATTAAAGCAATATATGCATTTAAAAAGGTTTAAATAAATCCTTAGTTATGACAGTAACAAGTAAAGTAAAAGAAAAGTCAAAATGATAAACTAATGAAAACGATCAAATCAACAGTTTAACAGCAAAATTCAGCGAACGACTACCAATGGAGTTGCTGCGGAATATTTCCTGTAAGATCATTTAAAATCCACCCAGGGGAGGGGTTATTGGGAGGGGGGGGGGTCTCGGAAGGTTTTTTAATTCCATCTAAAGGGACTTCGTTGTTTTAAAAAAAAATAGCAAAATCCGTTAGAGTAGGGGAATTTTTGCACACTCTTATGACTGGCAAGGAATAAGCCAAATTATTCCAAAATACCAAGCCCCCTGGCCCTCCTTCCCCCCCCCCCCCAATACTGCAGGAAATCGATGACTATATTAAACGCATTCGTTGATCAAAGAATTGAAGAATTTGATCTGTTATACGATTGACAAATTTAAGTTCAGTAGTTCGCCACACGTCATCGGTAATCAGAGAAAGAAGAAGAAAGAAAAAAACCTTTAGCTAGTTTAGTAAATTACAGAAAGAAATAAGCTCAGTATTATCATGAACATTCTGGATCTCATGCAAATCTGTGCAGAAGACCGGGGATATGTTATAAAAATAGCCAACGTTAAACAACAACAAACAAAGTAACACAAAATCAATAAAAGAAAACCTGTTTTGTTTGAGTTGTAGGCCTTTTTGTTATATAGTTGTATTTCTCTAGAATGTATAAAGTCAGGCATGCTTTTTTTTTGTTCGCACAGATTAAGAAAAGAAAACGATCCCTTCTTTGAATTAATTTAAATTTTTTTGATCTATATACTACGATCAATGTGAGACTGCCATGGCATATGATACAATATACATACGTCACGATCACTATGACGTCACCAAACATTACAGTTATACGAAAACGGTGTTCATTTCTTTACGTAATATCGATGACAGATAAAGTAGTACTATTATTATGGACCTTAACAGAGAGAGAAGGTTTAGGCGTTTAGTTGAAACTTTCAAGCAAAAGAGTCCAAAAAGTATCGCAAAAGAGCCAGACTGATACCGTTGAGAGTGAGACGATGTTGGATAACGCGCATTGACTGTAATCCACATGTGGGCCTTGAAATAAACGGTGCATTTGGCGCCTCGGTCGAAACTATATGCACCATTAACGACCGAGAGGAAATCGACGCCTTCGGTGCCTCGGCAGGTTGGCGACGCCTTCGACCCCTCGGACCCAGCTACGTATCGGTCACCGGGTCAGTACATAAGCGGTTAGGTCAATCCGTCACTGGCAGATCAGATCAGATCAAAGCATTAGATATTATTACGTTAGTACGTTGAAATATCTAATGGGGTAGATTAAGGTAAAACGATCGCAGTCATATCATGTTGATAAATTACTAAATTTATTAAAAAAATTATCCATAAAGTTGCAAACTATGAAGACGAAATATTTCATAAGGTTTCCGTACTCCAATCTACTCACTTTAAAACACTTTAAAAATCCCGTGCAGTCCCCTCCCCTCCCCCCCCCCATACCCCTCGTAACAGGTGAACTACAATGGAAAGCATTATAGTTAGAAGTGGTCGAGGTATGTTTACTTCATGATTTTAAATTAAAGTTGATGTCTAACTTTTTGCAATAATATCAAACATTATTATTTTTAATAATAAAGTAATAAAATACAAGACATTGGTTTAATTGCGTAACAATAAGAAGCTTTCATTTGGGACCTTTGTAGACAAAATTGCACCGAAAAAAA
>KN890077.1:0-13874 GCA_000934455.1 Apostichopus parvimensis
TTAGTTAGCTGTTTTGTGATTGATATATGTAAAAAACTCGATGGACATGTCAAAAAAGTAGAAAACGGCGACCAAACGCAAAATGCTGCTTTAAACACAATTTGTAAAAAGACCCATCTGAAGCCCCCCCCCCAAACCCAACCCGGCCCTCGTTCTGGATGGTTATGGTCCCTCTCCCCTCTGTGTTTTCCTGATAAATGAGTCATAGTTGTGTCAATTGTTATATTCTTTTCCTTCCATTTAACTTTTAAATATTTATTAAGATCTAGATTACAACAAGGGTTATGCACTATTCTCTTATTTGTCCAGTATTACTACATATTAACAAGCAGACATTCGTGGGAAAAACGCTGGTTAAGTTTGCCCATTCTTTATGACAATTTATATTTTCATCTTGAGGTATTATTCTTTCCATCTGGTAAAACATCAAAGTAAGAGTTAGAAAACAGCTGGCTTTTAGTGATGTTATTCTGAAAAACTTCTTCAGAGCATCAATAGCTCCCCAAGGAATTCAGAGAAAACGGCGCTAGACATATTTCTTGAATTACAGAACGAAATTTGTGACAGTATAGCTTGCCGTAATCTGCTGTAAAGTTCAGTATACGGTACTTATTTCTTCGGTTCTTTGGCGAAGAGTAAAAGATATATCTGTCCATCCGGTTTCACCAATTATTACACATATTCATGCTAAACATGGAAGTATTGCACGCGAAACACGCGCACAATTAAATCTTATCGCTAGTACCTTAAAAGTAAACATTTTTTTGTGTGTTTATACATACTGCAGGATTAAATCAACACGAAAATGATAGAAACACGATAAAATGTATAGAAGTTTGCATATTTCGTGCAGATTTTGAAGCATTGGTCGCTGTGATATTACCGTGACACTGCTAAAGACATTTGCTTCGTTTGATGCTTGGAAGTTTTAATAAGTATTTTGTAATAGGAATAGTACGGTAATGAGTATTTCATATGTATTTCATATGGGAAGTTAGTATATAGCATACAATTGGAATTAAGGAACACGGTAAAATTCTATATTGTTATCCGTGATAACATTGAGAAGCAAACACGTTGCTAACCGCCCACCCCAACCCCACTGCTTTCGCTTGACCATATAGAAGTGGGTGTTTCTTTATGTCCAGCCTTAATTGAAATTCCTTTCTTTGATGATAGTGTTGGAATTACTCACTGTTTAATCATACGAATGCAGACAGCCTATATAGCTATAGTCTATTGCACTGTATCCTACCGGATACGACCACTGGCTCAACACCGGAGTCAGTTTATGGTCATATTATGTGTCACCTGTTAAATACTTAAGACTTGGCTCAAACAATGGATTATGCATAGATATTAGTCTCAACAACGAAAACTTCAGGCCAATTAGAGTGCACTACCAAAAGAACTATATACGCATGCGTAAAATACAAACGTGAGTGAAAAATAATGGCATGCAAAAGCTACCGTAGCAACGAGGACATGCGAATTCGTCACAAAGTGTGTTGCTGAAGAAACTTGAGGCTAAATATTACAGACAAGTTTATGAAGAACGTCATAGGTCACACTCCGGGTCTTCATTGCCTGGTCCGTCGTTTTGCTTTGTATAATAATTGAAGGTGTCCCGTATGACTCGCATTTTGTGCAATCTACGTATAAGCACTATACATGTGGTATTGTCGTATGTTTCTTGGGTGCGGGGGGGGGGGGGGGGGGGGAGAAGGGCAGTGGTTACGCAATTGGGTCTCCTACACGGGTTTTCAGCCGTGATGGTCTTTTTTTTTACTAAAATCACATACATCTGAGCAGCATACAGTGACGTGCTTCATTGGCGGAAGAAAAACCCGTCATAGCAAACGTTCGGCTAAACACATCGCCATCCAGAATATTCCATTTCTAATATATAACAAAACCATGTGAACGTCGAGTGTAAGTTATATATAACAGATAGATATAAGATGTATATAATATACAGATATACGGTATATCATAATATTTATATAACAGATCCGTGTGAATGTGTAGTGTAAATTCGATGAAAGCCACAGGATGACAAATAATGCGCTGCTCGGCAATAGTTTGTTTACACTTCCGTAACTCGTTTCCCTCTAAAGTGCTAAAGCCAGGCATTGACAACATTACTCGGAAACTGTGTATATTACTTAATGCGTGTGAAAGACCCACGCATAAGTGTGACATGGCCTGCATGTGTGGGACGGCATAACCCGCAGTGGTTGCATTGGCTCGTACCCCATCCGGTTCACTCCATCGATCTGTCATTGTGGCTGCTCTTGAACTCAAAGTTCACCAGTATTACCCCACAGGCATATAGCAATAAGCGGTTGGGAGCCCGAGGGGGGGGGGGGCGGTTCCGATTGAAGCCGGGCCTCCAATATCCGTAGGCGCCATTGGAAGGGTTGGGTACGACATTTCTTTTAGCCAAAGGATCACAACTGCCAGACAAGTATGATAGCCATAATTAATATGTTTATTGAAATTTATATGAACATGCAGTGAAGACCTTCCTAAGACTTTCATATTTTCATGAAATAAGCTGATTGACTACGTCGCCGTATTCTAGTGTACCCATATCTATATATATTCGCAGCTAGCTTGGATTTGTGTCAGAAACGACTTTTGTATCTCAAGCATCTGAAACCTCAAAATCTATTTACATCCCAATTAGTCCCAACTGTAACACTGTTTTTTGTTAGCTTGCCTTCAGCCAAACCACACATTCAAAAGGTTTGTGAGGATATGTGCTCGTTCCAGCTGTACGGGGTGCAGCTCCTTCGGGGTAAATTTGGGAACTGAAAAACAAAAATGACTAATACATAAAACTAGGATATAATAACAAAAAATGATGAAATGATAGGCTCTAAAACAAGCAGTATTATTGCAGGAGGCCGAGGGAGAGAGTAATGCTTGACTTATAAAGCGGGGGATTGGAGGAGGCTTCCCGGACCGGGAACCACCCTACCCTGGAAGATGTCTACTAAAATATTACCCCCTCGTTGATTGTGCTGCCCCTCCCCCCCCCCCAGGACGGACGGCTATATAGGTCCTATACATTTAATATAATGGGGAGAGTTAGTAGGTTGTTCCAACATAATTTATGGTTTCAGAGCTAAAATAAAGTATTCAGATTTCTCCGGAAATCAATAAAATGGAATATTATAGTTTTCTTTATTTTTATGCATCTTGTAGCTTTCTTATGTATCTGTAACGCGGCATGTTATAAAGAGCTATACCTATATTTTCTCATATATTTCCCATCTTAATATAATATAAAGTTCACGATTTTTAACGTAGCAAAAATATAGATAACATAAAATAAAACTGATTGC
The DNA here is from genome assembly GCA_000934455.1 of Apostichopus parvimensis. Lineage (NCBI taxonomy): Eukaryota > Metazoa > Echinodermata > Holothuroidea > Aspidochirotida > Stichopodidae > Apostichopus > Apostichopus parvimensis. The sequence continues at coordinate 3,351 of KN890077.1, forward strand.
AAACCTCAACCTTGTTTAAACTGTACGGATACAGTTTTTTCAGCTCAGTTTATTACTCGTTTTACGCAAATGAGATTCAATTTTTACGCTATTGTGCCAACGGGAATATATTCCCAGACATCTGGTGTTATTTTTATTATCTAGACATAACAAAATGGAAAAAATCTTCCTGGACTATTTTTTCCCTTCACATGTCACATCGAATAAGAGTTTCTCAGTTAAATTTTACAGTCGATATCATTTAATAACTCTACAATTGATTTGTCTCCCCTAGTAGATTTATTCTAACGGATATGTTTTCGTCATAATGGTCCCGAGACTCGATTATTATTATTATTATTTTTTTATCTTGCTTGAGGCATCTGTTCTAGGGACAGTGGCCGCAGGGTGATATTCTAGGGTCATTGGCCGTTGAATTTAGAACACACAGCTGAACTTGTCGAAAATGATCAGTTTCTGTATCCGGGTGGGGGGGGGGGGGGAGAAAAACTACTCGGGTTTCATTAACTTTACAAAGAAGAAGAATTTTATGAAAATGTTGTTCAAAGGCGTTCGCGCATCACGCTACTATATATGACGACAGGCCGTGTGCACGACACATGCAGCTTACGAGCTGAGCGGAACGAATGTTATTGTACGCACAGGGAGTTGTTCCATAACAACTCCCTGGTATGCGTGTATACAGTGCAAAAAGTTGTTCACGCTTGAATAATAATTTGTTCTTTATATTGGATTGAACACGCACACTGTAGTTTAAGTTGCCGGTTTGATTTGGCGGAGTTAATATTCTCACACCTGAAAAGAAAACTGTAGCTTTGTATTGTAACATCTGTCTTTGTCCCACCATATGCTTTCATACGGTACAGTAGAAAGATAAAAGAAAAGAAAAGAAGTACTTCTCAATGATTGTCAATACAGTCATCGTATAATAGGGTCCCACATCATTTTTCACGACAGGATTATGCGTAAGGGCTATAAGCGAAACTTACTGTACAGACTAAAAACTGGGTGTGTGAAAGTTGTTTTTTGTTAGGAATTGGATGGTGGTAGTTATCAGCAGTTGATCTGAGCGTGGTTCAGTTACGCTGGGCGGAAGGCTTGAGCGGGATGTCAACATTCATGATCCCAACGAACATGGTTTAAGAGACCATGTGTACCTTTTTTTCTTCTATATCTTAAGGATCTTCTCTTCGATATTATAACAATACCAGTCGTTGAGTACAAGACAGACACGTTCTCATCCTGCCCTCAATTTCTTGGTGATAATTATCCTTATTGGTGTATGTATTTGATAAATAAAGACAACGACACCGAGTGTTAATCACTTAGTTTCACGTAACATGAACATTGTGGCATGTATATTAGGGCCTGATCTTGAACAACTGTTCATAACTGATTGCTACTTGTATTGAATTGATCATCCAGTTTCTATTTCGAAAATTCCTTGTTTCTGAAATTAAATGAATGTCCGTTTCTTTTCTGGTCATTTTACAAGTTGCAATTGTTGGGTCGATAATATCGGTCTTTATAGAGTACTGCAGGGCATAACTGACCGAACTTTAACAAGATGACAAAAGTTGATTGTTTTTGAAGGCTTTAGGTCAGAGGTCAATCAAAGTAAGTGAATTTCTTTGATCTCTTCGGACGGTCTCCATAGTAATTAAGAAGCAATTTACATAAAGAAGTTTTTAACACCTCCCTGCGAGAATACTCAAAAGGAGAGGTTACAATTTAAGGTGAACTTTGTCCGCCAATGGCTACTGTAGAATTGTCACGTCCAATTGGTTGGATTAACCTTGTAACTTGTTAAGTTCCAGATAATTTTCTCGACAGGAGTATCCCGTGAATTCTCGTGGGATTCAATCTGTAACAACTTTTTTAGAATGGACATTATGGACGAGACGTTCTCCAATGCACCAACCACTGCACTACTATATACGAAAAGGAATAACTGGGTCAATTAAACTACAATTAACTTGTTAATTGCGGTTAATTATCACCCTCTCACAGGGATGCTTTTAATAATTTGGACAACCGAATCCTTATTAACTTGTAGCTTTCAAGTTCAATTTTTGGTTTTTATTATAACTTAAAGCTATGTAACCGCAACAGAGACAAAAATGCAATATCTATAAATTGACCAAAAACATGTCAACAATTAACAATGATTTCAATCCGCAAAATATTTCGTTTACTGATTTGCAAAGTAGGAGAAAGTCGAGATCTGTGCTAAAATTCCTCAAACGAGATTTTTGAAAGATGATACGGAATCAGGAATTTGTGTATCAAGAAGGTTTACGATACAGTAAGTACATTAATAGCCATATGTGGGAGGAGTTGGGGTGAGTTGCAAGGTGTGTGTGAGTGTGGGGGGGGGGGGGGGGGGGGTGGCACCATGAAGAAAATGTATACAAATGTAGGGTTTAATCCAAACATGACCTAAGGGTGTATCTAGAACATGAGAAGGGTGGTTGCCCCGGGCCTTGTCAGCGGGGTGCGCCGACAAGAGACATGCCAATGGGTGTACTTTGAAATCGTAACAAAATATTGTGATGTCATAGAGCCACAATATCAGGGAACGGCTTTTCAGAACTCTTTGCTTTCCTTTTCACAATTTTCAAGGTAAAGATTTAGCAGTGTTAAGATTGAAACCAATGCCATCATGAGGTCATATTAAGAATAGTCTATTTCAATATTTCAGGTTAACCACTTTCATAACTCATCTCCATTTACAGAAAACAAACATTGTAATTAGTCCTAAATAAAGAAATGTGTAAAACAATGAAGCATATATGTGGCCTAGTGGTGTCATTCTTATACTTCATCAAGTCGTCAGTCTGTATGTAAAGGAACATTACATCTAGTGTGATATCTCTCAAATGGAATAAGATGTTTCTTAGCTGTTTTGGGGGAATTTGTTTATGACATTTATATCTATATCACATAGACCAATGACGATGATTGGTTCGTGTCTCACATGGCTATATTTTGAGTTGCATGACTTGTGATATACTGCTTATAATAAGTGAAATTTATGACAACAGTATCTACAATAACAAAGAAGGCACGTTAAGCCTAAAGAGAGTAGGCATTAAACATGACCACAAGTCATAAATTAAGTCAATGTTACTATTTACAATTCGTAGTAACTATTATAGGTTTGATCTTATAACACTTCCAGAATTCGAGGAAGCAACTTGTCTAACTTAATTTAGCTTCCATCTTCCATCTTCCATTCCGTATATGTATGTAGTATACGTTCAATGTCGTAATACTAACAGTATCTTATATGCCTGACCTCTGACCCAATGACTTGTAGGCTTGTACCAACGTGAAGTCTTTCGAAAATGTTTCTCTGGTTTGTTTTGCCACATATAAGGGGGGGGGGAGGGGGGGGGGGAGAAACTACACGGCGGAAGGGAATCAAAGATATACCGTCAGAAAAAATAACACAACGAAAGAAAAAAGAAAAGAGATGTCGCTTTATGCCACCGAAATTTCATAGACAGCGGTGTACTTCAAATCTTTCTTGGTACGTGTAAATGTTGAGGCAATATTCTGTGCAGGAATTACAAACAGCTGTTAGACTGTTACTGCCTTGCCATTTTAAGCACTGACTATAAGCAGGGAGGGAGTTGTAACACATTAAATGGCCAATCACGATTTGGGATTTAAGATATGTCTTCAGTATTTTATACTTTAGACATGACGGTGAATAGCGTGTGAAAAGTGTCCTTCATTAAATTAATTACAAGGTTGTTAATCTAGCCAATTGACACATTGCTATTGTTGCATTAACAACTCAAACCCTCAAAAAAATAAAAAAATAAGGGGGTTTAGCAAATCTTTCGAATATTTAATTTTGTACAAACATCACATTTCCCCTAAAATTATTATGAAATTGACGGTTACTTTTCTAGTGATACAAATTAACAGTGACAGGAGAATAGGTTTTCGACAGTTGATTTATGTTTCCATGAACTACACTCTAACAAATGGTGTTAATGTTTTAACGCCTAAATTAACACATTTTTGTAACACTTAATGAACACGTTTTAGTGTTAATCGGATAAGGTATTAACACGTTTATGTGTTCATGTAAAATTAACGCCTCAACGCGTCTTCAGCCATGTAACACTTAATTAACGCGTATACGCGTCTATAACAAAAATTGTGTTTTAAAAGCAACACTAGGTGTTGAAACAGGGATTAATGCTTTAGCAAGCATGGTGTTCATTTTGGTTTTAACCATTCGTTCCAAAATGACCTTAGATGACCCCGGGACAGTCTGGGAACCAGCTGGGTAAAAGATGTGAAGCACACTAAGCAGCCCTTGCTTGAACTAAGGTAAAATCCCAGTTTTTAAATACACAAAGATGACTGGGTTAATTACTATCTGGAAATGAATTACTTGTGCTCACATGAGGGTTGAAACAAACTGTTCTTATTAAGAGTGGTACATCTTGTTCACATAACGAACTCTTAAACAGTGCAATATATATCATGAAATTTGCACAGTACTGAAACAAAAGGAAACAGATTATTGAATATGCACTTTTTATTAACATCCACTACTTCATTGAATCCAAAAAGCAACCACACCTGTAAACTCCAAAAGAATCATGCCAAGAAAAACTTAAAGCTCTTTTATGGAAACTTTAAGCTTGTTAGAAAACTGCTGGTAATTGCTTCCTTTGAAGTATGTGTACGGCTCTTCGAGAATATGCTGTTGGAGGAAGCCCAGCAGCTGTCCATATATGGCCGGATAGTTCAAGTCAAAAATGTAATATCCACCCAGCAGAGCAACAATTGCTTTAAGGGAATTGTTTGTTCCACAGTCAATGAATACTCCTTCACCAACAGCATAAATCATTTTTGATGTCATTGTCGATTGTTAGGCTGCGGAGCTCAAGAGGGGCTTTATCCTTCACGCCAAGCTTCCGGCGAAGGACATCCTCCGGCATGTCAATGTTGTCGACCTGCAATTAAATAGGATGAATATTATCAACAGTAACTATATATTCTTGAAAGTCATTTCATAAATAATAATGTTGCCATTCATATATACCTACTCTGATATCCAGTTCAAGGAATCTATAAGGGACCGAATATCAACCTTTGACCTCAAATATAAAACAGCTCATTTGTCATAGAAACACATAATTGTGACTTTCTGCACACAAGGATGCTGCGTTACTTTATCAAGTGAGGTAGTCATGAAGGAGTCTAGTCTTTATCTCAGCCCCACAGTGAATGTCCATGCCACACTAGAGTACAGCAGACTGGAAGCACAATGGAGCTGAACACTTGGGGAGCTTTTTCCCTCTGCCCGAATAACGTGATTGTCAAACACCATTATCTGGCGACCTCATGACTCCGCATGCCAGACCAAAAATAATTACTAAAATAAACTCAGGCTCCCACGACACAGAGCCACTGCCAAGGCAGAAAAGGACTCAGTGACCTACACATATTCACCCAAACCGGGACAAACTCAACAGTACTAGAATCTGAAACCATAAAAAGCAAGCCCTGATAACTAAGAGTGGTGGCCCATGGCAAACAGTAAGGTCACTAACCATTCTAATTGGGGGATAAATGCCAGGGTGCCAAGGTCTTTCATGTCATTTTTAAAACTGAGCCGCCAAATAATTCTCCTTCCCGCACCTAAGCCTCATACTGTCCCTTCTAGTGATGTCACAATAGGGGAAACCCCGATTGGGGTAACACGGAGCAGACTGCTGCTTCCGATATTATTCCCAACTGCTGAGTGCATACATAGTGACATCACCTAACATGTATACAGGTATACAGGTCATGTTACTCTGCTATAAGTGATTCTACAGAAAACACATACAGTACGAACATGCACATCATTTGTGTACACAGTCACAGAGTACTCTATGTGTACCTTAGTGTTAGATAAATTGTTGGTAGGCTACATCAGAACATAATTGTGACACCATAGCAACTCACATAGCCACCATCCTGCAGGCAAGGAATCCTTGCCACAACCTCCTTCACTGTTTTGCCAAGTCTCCATGATGATAAGTTGGGCCGGACGTCTGCCATTAGCATCTTGATAGTGGCTTTATGTCGCTGCCCATTCCATTCATCAACAAGTTCATCGCAACGTGCCAGGAAGTCATCTTCGGATAAAACTTTGCCAGTCGTAGGTCTAGAATTGAATAAATTTTGTGTTCATTGCCAAAAACGTATTATGAAGGGCATGCACAGTGTGGTTTAACAATAACAATTCACATTTATTGATGATTCATTGTCTCTCTCTATTCAGATTGTACCTCTTATACTTTCAGTGTCCCCAAGTGGGAACCCCCAAGTGAGCAGGTTAAGACCTATAAAATGTAAGCGTTTTGGAACCAGACTCAGTAGGCTCACAAATTTTTCAGACACAAATGACCTTTCATCCCAGCGCTCGGGCAAATTACCGAAAAATAGGAATACATTTTTGCAAGGATTCATTACATATACAGCAAGCAAGTCTACTTTACCATGGAAGGCTGAATCTATTTTTTCGTGTATTACCTCATCTATATTTTAGATTATGTAATTGACATATTTTTCTCCCAAAATCTTGTGAATTTTTCAAAATTCTATGCTAACCTGGCGATTGTTTAGAAATGCTTTTTAAACCTCAAAACTATGGTCATGAAACAGATTGTTTCTAACCTGGCACAGAGAAAAAGAAGGCATGTAAAATCCCAACATTCAAAATATGAGCATGATGCCTTGTTGAGTTATTTTATCTTAAATGAATTTCACCTTCATCGATGACGTCACAATGAGAGGGGGGATGCCAAGGCCACCCATAGACTCTACACAGTAAATGCTGCTACTTTGCATGAATAATTTCATCTCCCGTGATGTTATAGCCAGTAGATAAGATACCCCCAACCACAAGTAGAAAATAGTTTATTTCATGACATACAGTATCTGAAAACTACCAAACTGAAAAATTTAATGAACGAAATGATGCCATCCTTAACTTACATAAGCTTGAGACAGCGCAACAGAGAAACAGGTCACTGCACTGTGGAGAGAAACAAAAAAAGAAAATAAATAAATAAAATTACCAACAAGGTCATTAGGAACATTAATCCACAAGTTTTGACCCCGACTGTGTGAATCCGGGTTCTGGGTCCGAATTTCCTTTTGGGGTTTGAATCTAATTATATTATTTGTTTATAGTGAATTGTGATTCTTTTAGAAATGTATAATGACAAAGCCATGTTTTGACAGTAAACTTTAACAATATATCATTTTTGTTATTGGCTTTACGACTAGTTCCTGGCATATTTCTAGGCACCATCTGGCAGGAGCCTGCAGGCCACCTTTTATTAAAATTCAACAATTTATGCAAATTAGGCATATAAAGTGACCTCCAGTGACCTTTACTGCCTTTAAAAACTATCAGCACTGAATTTTTACCGTATCAACTAGATCTTGTGAAAATTGGACAAACTTAAAAAACTGCATAAATTATGCAAATTTAGACACAGCAAATGACCTCCAGTGACCCCAACTTTATACTAAAATTTCACGTGACCAAAGAAAGACCATACCCACCCAGTTTCGCTAACATTCGACAAACATTAAAAAATTGCAGGGGTTAAATGTGGTGATCATGAAAGTTGGTCAGTAATACCATTGACCAATAGTACATATGGGGTGTTCAGGAATTTTAGGGCAAAGGTCAGCATGGAGGTCAGTTTCGGCCATTGTGTGAAAAATTGCAAAGTGCTTCTCCTACAGATCAAATCGGATGATCATGAAAGTTAGTCAGTATCACCGAGGACCAAAGGTACGGGTGCGTTCAGGGATTTGAGGCCAAATGTCACCTAGGGGTCACTTTGGCCCCAAATAGCTATTTTCCTGCACGTTTGTAGTGAAATACTAGGCTAAGATAGGCCCACTGATAAAGTTAGCCTAACGTTGGTATGGTTGACTGTGTCATGTTTCGCTGCGGTGCTTCCACTTTCAGAAAAATAGCGTGGGGGCACTTACGTGTAATGGTGTAAGAAATATGGGGTGGCCAGATGTAAGCAACATGTTCAACCAAAAAATTCTGATTTTGATTGGATTTTTTTTAGTATTTATAAGATGTTAGGAACAAAATAATGAATCTGGTGGCAATAAACTCACAAATGAGGAAATCTTGATTTTCTTGTTTGCTACTGCGGCTAACACAAACTGCGGCTTGATTTACTTATAAGTACCGTAAGCTGCATAGTGTCACAGTGACACGCTAGCTTTAGCACACTTTTCCGGTGGTATTGCCGGTCTGTGTTAGATAATTACAAGTATTTATTACATTACGAGCTGTTTCAGATTTATTTTATTAAATTCTACAGGTTAGGAAATGACAATTTTCACAAAATACGACTTAAATATTAGTAACTGTCTAGTTAGGGCCTAGGGAAAATCAGGTATTATTAACGACCAAGTCCAACCTGTTTAGCAGATTACTTAGGCCTAATGCATTTTGACTGTTGTTAGGCTAACGTTACTGTGGGAGTTCTAGTTTTAACTAGTTTTACCGGTTGCATTTTGGCTTTTACTCAGGCCTAGATAGTTCTAGGTTAGGCTAGAAATACAATTTTTACAGTTAATATTTATTTAATCGATAGGGTTAGGGTAGTATACTAACAATATATTGTTAAGTTCTTACAGTTTTTTCTACTTAAATTTAATTATTCTGGCTGGAAACTTTTCAGAAATCATGATCACTTAAGTTCACGACTGCATTCTGTGCTCTGCGCCAGTGCGCTGTGGTATATGACGTAGCACACATGGCATTATAGTGACGTAATGCACATGTTTATTGTTGATCAAGCTATTAATTTTCAAAATTTTTGGGAAACAAACAAACACATCAAAATTACAAGTTATCACAAGGAGTTAGGGCCTAGTGATGGCGCATATTTGTGGGTTCGCTCCCCAGATAACCTAAAATCTGACGGTCCTTCTCCTGGCCAGCAGGTGCGGTACCGCTAAGACAATCCAGCCCAAATTGCCCCTACGAAATGAATTTCGCACACCACCTTCAATCCTCTAATCTGTAAGTAAATTGAAGAACATTGACCCATAGCCTGGGGAAATAATTTAGAATCTGTGACAGGAAGTACATCACACTGTGCACTAAGTCAGTATAGTCAGTATTGCGAAGTTCGGAACACTGCAAAGTTCGGACACCCCTAAGAAATGCACGATTTCACCCTGATAACCTACAGCAAGAGCCAATTTTACAGGTATTTTCTCTCCAAAATAACCTGTGTGCTAGCAAGTACTTACAAATTTGTCTCTAAAAGGAAGTTATAGTTTTGGGGTGTTTAAATCTTAGGTGTCCGAACTTCGAAGTGTCCATGCTACAGGCGTGCATTTTGAGAACGACACTCCATCATTATAATTACATTCTGGGTATGAAGTAGGGCTAGTTCGGTCACAGATTCTAAATTAGAGCCAGGTAGCCTAGGATAGCCCTATTTCTTCTGATCATATTCAGGGTTTTATATGCTTCCTTTGTCAGTTTGTGGATGTTCACTGAATAGGCAGATATGATCCCAAACCTAGGCCCGTAATAAAACATAGACCTAGCCTAGGCCTAAATAGCCTACTGACTGTGTCCAACTTAGCAGCTAAGGGCTAAATAGCCTACCGTACTGACTGCGTCCAACTTAGCATTGTTGACTTAGTTGCAAGTTAGCAGACAGCACGTTAGGCGTTTTGTGTCAATGTGTAGCGTCGGTTAACGTTAGGCTATTTGCCGCCTTTTAGTTTTACAATTCTGGCCTGACGGTCGCTAGGTCTAGGCCTATGTTCAATTTTCAAGTCTAATATTTCACCCTATTAATCTAGGCAATGCAAAAATTAAGCAGACTGCAATATACCTCTTCTTTTCCTTTCAATCTGACTGGTAAAGAACGGCAAATCAGGAGGTGATGATGACAAATAGGTAGGCACTGCAGTCGTACGACGTTCGCGTGTCGCGCTCGGGGTGTCAGCCTCAATCCACCAATCATATATCAACACGTCCGAAGAAGGCGTGGCTTAATTCGTGACATCTTTGCTATCAACACTTGGGTGCTAATACTACTTGGGCCGTGCTGTTAATATTAATATACCACAAAGACGCTGGTGTTGATAAAAACATTTGAGGCATACGTCGAGCTCAATATCGTTACGCGATCACAACTTTGGAAACACATGGCAGTGTTTATAGAACTGGATTAACACCAATAGCCAATGCGCACAACCATGCGGGACGATGCTATTGAACGGAATGTTTAAAAAATAACGCACCAACGCGTTTTCAAAAGACGTTTCTTTTTAGAGTGTACAAAATATGGCATAGGTGGGTGATAGGGAGTCAACCGGGGAAGTCAGGAAATCGAGTAACACTATATGTCTAAAACGCGAAAATGCATCATAAAAACAAACTTACTTCGATTGTGGTAAGTTAAGGGATACTAAAATCTCATAATGACGTCATTTACTAGCTTTATT
>KN890079.1:8572-18947 GCA_000934455.1 Apostichopus parvimensis
AGATGAAAATCTATTGTGCGAAGCTCTTGTCTAGACGTCAATACAATCTTCCTCTCCCCTCATCTTAATGTGCACATTTGTCCAGGCAGTGTCCCAAATTTCACTGATGGCAGGCGCATATATAAATTACTTCCACTGTTCCACACTTTTCCTAATGAAGTTATCAAGATTGATTCTTCACTGAGGTGTCCTCCTCCACCTCCTCCTCGGGGTAATTAAAGAGTGTGAAGACTCGCGCAAAAAGAAACGTATAATGCCCGTAATCTGACCTAGTTTCGAATGAGGTGTAACAGAAGTGTTAGACACCACCATCGATCCCAGAAAATATGCAAACAGCTTGCTACCTTCGGTAATTAGACACTAGTGTACAGTCAGTACATACGGCTGCGGTCAATACCCACAGCACAGTGTACAAACGATACAGCGATGGACATCTCAGGTCCAGCTAAAGATAACAAGGTATCACGATTCATTACTGTCTACATTTTGTAGCGACACGAACAAAACGTCACTAGTAAGCAACAGAAATTTAACTTTTTCAGATGCCCGCACGCGGTTTGGGGCGAGTCTTCAATGCCTTTAAGGCTACAGATCTAGCTGGGATCTAAACTGCACTTTTTAGAAGGATGAGCATCGATACCATGACTTTGCAAGAACAGGTGTTCATATCCAATGGACTTAATGAATGGTGAAGCAAGAACAATGCTTTGCTAAATGGCACCACCATATTTTGGCGAAAGATTGCCTGTGTCATTTTGACAGAATGGTGAAAAACAATTGATGGGATTAATATAGATGTACCTGTGTCTCCCCTCAAACACTAGTGCATGGTTTATTACTACGACAAGTCTTATTGCATTTGCCATTAATACCTCTTCTGTGAGGAGCTTTAAAATAGGTGTGGAATTTACCTCAGACATTGTGCACAGTTTGGAACTTTTGAAACACAAAATATGCCTAATCGAGAAGGTGGAACGTAGATCTAAAACTCTTAAGAATAGGTTTTGATCCTGACGTTTTGGATGGAATCTGCATGTGTTTGTTTTTGCACTTTTTGGACCTCTTGATACAAGATAAATGAATATTCTAATGTCCACTTTATATTGTGAACGTTGATACCAACTCCCATCGCTCTAATTAGTTAGAGCGGTATCAAAGTCTTTGCATGTTAAATGCTTCTGTTAATTATAACATGTACCATGTCTCTAGAAAACAAGATAACAAACTTATCCAATCATATTTGGCAACACATTCGCCATTTTGATTTTGCAAAAATTTTTCGCCGAGTGTCAATCATCAGTTAAAGAAACGATACTATATATTATCAGGTGTGAATGAAGGACTTTAAAAAAGGAGGGGAAGGGGAGGGGGTGACCCTGAGGTGGTTGAATCCGACTCAAATGTAAGGGTCGTGAGGGGGTCCAATGGGTCCTCCCACAGGAGACAAAATATAAAGTAAATTTCAGATATGAAATGGTGCTTTCTGAGGCATATTTGGGCTATACTTTGGCCTGTGATTACAAGAAATCTCTCAGAGCATCAAAGATATTTTACGAGAAATTTTTCTCACAAGCATTTTCTGATGTTGTTTCTCTCATGTGTCCCAATTCTCCCAAGAAGTTCTGTTTCTCAGGAGAAATTTCTCCCAAGGAAGTGCTGTCTCTCTTCAGGAACTTCTTGATAGAAGTTTTTCGCAACATTTTCTCAAGAGAATTAAGATTTCTCGAGTGCCAAAATTCTTGCGAGAAATTTCTTGTGAGGAATTTTTATAAGGGGACCTACAAGTGGTATGGTGCGAGTAACTGTACTCCTCCGCACTCCTCCCCAGGAAGAGCCACTGATTGTCATTATCATTTCATACCATGTATGCACTATCATACTACACATCACACTATTCTGCCATACCTACCACACGCACCACATTTGCACTATATGCCTACATATGGCTCATCATCATACATACCATACTCAACACATTCACGCTATATGCCTACATATGGCACATTATCATACGTACCACACCCAACACATTTGCACTATATACCTACATATGGCACGTTATCATACGTTCAACACTACACATTCCACTATATGCCTGCACATGGCACATTATCATATGTACCACACCCAACACATTTGCACTATATGCCTACATATAGCACATTATCATACATACCACACAGAACACATTTCCACTATATGCCTACATATGGCTCATTATCATACATACCACACAGAACACATTTGCACTATATGCCTACATATAGCACATTATCATACGTACCACACGCAACACATTTGCACTATATGCCTACATATGGCACATTGTCATCTGCACCACACCAAACACATTTGCACTACAATTCATTTTATCATGTAAAATATCAACCAACCTTTCGACAAACGGTCCAAAGCTGATTGCACAAGCCGTTCACTCTCTGCGTCGAGGGCGCTAGTGGCCTCATCGAGAATAAGGATGGAGGGATCTTTGAGAAGCGCTCTGGCGATAGCTATCCTGAAGGGTGGGTGGGAAGGGAGAATATAAAAACAATATTTAAGCTGGGTTATGAACTCAAGAACAAAATAATATTAACAATAAACCAAAAACCTAGCACTACTATTAAGCCAGTCTACTATTACACCAAACCTCGCATCATATGTCTCCCATTCTCACAAAAGAAACTGATCATCTTGCACAAGTTTCAAACTCACCCACCAGCTCACCTCACTAACCCCCCACCCCCACCCCACCCCTTGTCCTGCATGCCACACTTCTGTCTGCAAACAACACTTCTGTTCATTGCCGTGATGAAACATGAAGTCTTTGTAGAACAGGGTTTCCCTAACTTTATCCCTCCCCCCACGAACCCCCTGTGGATGTCAGAGTTGTCCACGAATCCCCAACTTTTCGAGACACGATCTGAGTCATTATTATACTATAATACGCATAACAGTGCTTCGTAAAAGATCAAGTTCATAGTGTAATATTGAACTGATATATCATGTTAAAACAGGCTAGTGACTGCATGTTGTCACTCAACAACAATTTTCAAGCATGAATTTATGCTAACTTTGCTTTGTGTCGGGCAAAATGGAGGTCATCTGGAATTTCCAAAATAATAATTACTTTGGCCAACCTTTCAGTTACTTTCTCAGCTCTTTATCTTCACGACGTACCGTCATGCGTACACCAACTTCACCAAAGTCATGCAGCCTGTGTCTGTTTCATAATTCAGTTATTTATCACGTGTACGGTACAGTACTATTATGGCAACATATGCGTATGGAACGCGAAAAGAGTTTGTCGATAGGTACGACTTTTGTACATTACTAAATTATATGATATATCACATTTTAGTTCAACAAAAAGTACTCTAGATATGACTTTCAGAAATGTCTCAACAACCCCCCTGGGATGGACTCATGCACCCCCTGGGGGTTCATGCACCCCATTTAGGGAACCCCTGTCGTAGACTGACCTCTGTTTCTGGCCACCTGACACTGTCACGCCCCTTTCGCCTAAGACGGTCTGATATCCCTCGGGGAATTCCGTGATGAATTCGTGGGCGCTGGCCGCCGCGGCCGCTTCCATCACCTGCGGGACGGTGAGAGGAGAAAAAAAAACACGTCTTAAACGATTTCCCCGAGAAATTCTGCTATGCTTTGAATTTCATATAAGAATGAATATTATATTAAATATTAAAAGAAGTATAAAATAAAACTAAAACGTAAACTTGACTACTTTGTTATTATGAAGAATGTAAAAAATGTAATTTTCGGTACTTTTTAAATCGATGGAACGATTCTTTTCTAACAAATTCTCAACATGGAGACACAACTGCCACCCAGTTGGGACAATTTTTTCTATACTGTAGTGTCATATCCCGCTTCAGAGCACTTGTATTGTCAGTACGAGCAGTATGAATATCATGTTTCTATCAGATCAAGGTTAGGAACTGTATGTACTGACAATACTAGTGCTTTGAGAGCATGATATTTGGAGTACAGTTTAGAGAGGTATTAGCATTAGGAAATTGTACCAACTGGCTGCAAGTGCAGTCACAATTATGAATAAAGAAATAGAAATGTGTATTGAAGGGATATTTACTGTGGATGGTGAATTCGAATGTTTACCAAACTTGCTGCAAAATTTACCGCATCTTTGGATCTAGAAAAACACATTGTCATGGCAATTTGTAATTGCAAAGATATATATTTTTTCGAATTTGGTGTTATTTCAAGATTGCATCTGGCAACAAGCCAAGTGAATAATGTCACCATGGAAACACATCAGAATTAGTTGTCTTTCTTACTTATCATATATTAAGTCATTTATACAAAGACATTCACTTCAATAATTTTTTTTTCTTCAGAAATGTTGCATTTTGATTTTGGTGACAGTCTAACTACGAAGATATATATTTTTCAAATTTGGTGTGATTTCAAGAATTTATTATTTTTTTTTATTATTATTGTCATCTTTTAATGAGGGTAGTCCTGCTCAGTGCAGAAGCACTGCTTTCCAGAGGAGCCCTCAAGAATGCATCTAGCAACATGCTGAGTGAATAATGTCACCATGGATAAGGTGACATATATTAAGTTATTTATTCAAAGATATTCACGATTAATATTTTTTCTTCAGAAATGTTGCATTTTGATGACAGTGTAACTTACGAAAGAACATTAAAAGCTCAGTAAACATTCCAAAATGTATCACATTTCAAGGATAAATTTCAACAAGCATATTATAAAATAGGAAAATAAGGCTTTTGAAGAACATTAAACCCATGATGACATTACAGACCAACTAGGGCATTGTGGTCAAGTGGTTAAGGCAGTGGACTTGTGATCTAAGGATTACAAGTTCGAGCCCTAGCCAGATCATTGCTTTGTGTCCTTGGGCAAGGCACTTTATCTCCATTGCCTCTCTTCACCCAGGTGTATAAATGGGGACTTGCGAGGTGACTTGTAAATATAGTTGCGTGCGCCGGTTTGTGGCTGCACCCTATGGGAAGTCCCCCAGGGGACACATGGCTGTGGTGCACTGTGGTGCCCCAGGAGAGATTGTTTGAATTGTGACAAGTTACCAATGACCAGGGTTAAGTACAAGCGCATAGAACTTTCGGATTATGCGCTATATAAATAACGGGGTAATAATAATAATCATAATAATACTGTGATTTACTTTTCTTTTCAAGAATTCTCGTCATCCCTTTTCAAGCTTACCTCCACGTCCGAAGCACCGGCTTTTCCGTATCTAATATTCTCCATCACCGAAGTAGCAAAGAGGGTTGGTTCCTATATTTTTTCAAAACCGATCAAAGAGAATGAAGGTTTAATAACGTATTAATAACGTATTTGAAACAGGAATGACCATTCCTTGAATATAACTATAATAATAAATGATAATAATAATAATCAGCAGTTATTTTTACGATGTTTAAGCCACTACAAATTGTGGGAGAAATCCAGGAGGGCTTATGGATTACGACTAACATGTCGGGTGGCTTCCAATTCAACATTTTAACACAAATTTGGAATCTTTTCAAGTTAGAAAGTCATTTCAGAAATATGACTATTAAGTAACTATGTAAGGAGTTACTCAAGTTTTAATGACCAAATGTTAACTCAGATGTCTTTCTGGACATGAATCGACCCATACGCTTAACCACAACTTGTGTCGTCTTAAGTCGGAATGTTAACCATTCATTTACAAGTTTTTGTATATCGGTTCGGGCAATTCGCCGACGTAGCCCAACTCTGCGCAAGTTTTCGATTTCCTTTCATCTTTTTGCAATCTATTTCAAATGATGATAAAACGAGATGAACGGTAATATGTTATCAGTCTGGTCTGGTTTGACAGGAAGAATTTAGATACTTACCTGGTTGATATAACCGATGGTTTGACCTCGCAGCCAAGAGGGATCGAAGTCCTTTATGCTGACGCCATCCACAGTGATGCTGCCCTCGTTGACATCGTAGAACCGTTCTAACAGCGTCGCCACGGTCGATTTACCTGACGAAATGACGAATGCAGTAAGACTATACAGGACGCCACATTGAAATCCTACTAACTGTCGTTAAACATTTTTTTTAGATTTTATGTTGTTCTGACGTGTTGGTTTTTAGGTTCTAGCTTCAATTGGAATTTTCACTTTTTTTGCATTCAAATTGTAGATTTTGTAGTCCAATCTGTTTTATTGCTTTACTCTTCACCAGTGCTTTTAATCTTTTTTCGATCTCATATTCCTGTATATATCTGTAGATGGTATATGTATTTACTGTTTTATGTATTTACTGTTTTATGTATTTACTGTTTTATGTCATTGTATATTCTAGATTGTTTGTAAAGCGCACAGATGCATCGCGCGTAGTGAGCTATATAAGATTTTATTTACATTACATTCACGTAACATCTGAGCTTCCTAGTAGCAAAACATCAAAGGAAGTGCGGGCAAGGGTTTTTTTAATACAAGATCGCCACCCTACGGTAAACTTTATAACAGGAAAACGTTCATCACAACGAAAGAAAATTGAGACAAAACCTCATTCCAACATTTTATCTCGAAGTACCCAGTAGGCTTTTAGTGACCTCAAGTTTTCCGTGGACCTCCATACGTGGCTCCCTGAGCCCCATTTTTTTTTTTTTTGTGTGCACAGATCTCCCACTGTGAGTCCACGGACCCCAGGTCGAGATGACGGTATTAAGGTGTGCGATTATTAGATACTAATGGTCTCAAAGTGCACATGTAATTGTATATTGACGATGGAATATTACCTCGGAGCCATTGTTCATATTGTTATTATGAAGAATACAATGATACAGAATTTTCTTTTACCTCCTTTCTCAAAACCCAAACCTTCAATCTAAATTTATGGTCAAAACACAGGTACTTTATCATAATATTTGTTCATAACAAATATATGGCATTTACGAACAATTTTAGAAGAATTAAGAAATATAGGACCATCGAGAGCCCTGTGTATTATTCTGTTTCTTTGTTAATCGGACAATTAATTTCTTTGTTAATTTTGTTACCTGCACCGGATGGTCCACATATGGCCACAACTTGACCTCTTGGAAGGCTCAGAGAAAAACCATCCAAAATTTTCTGTAAAAAGCACAAAACAGAAATTTGGGCCAAAGTAAACAAATATTGATATATGCACAGATGTTTTAGATGTTAAAAATAAATAAATAAACACTTACTTTATACACAAAACATTTGCCATCACTAACATGACATGCTATAGCCATTCCATTTAATCACCGTTTCAATTATGCCTGTTAACTTTATCTCACATTTCTTTAAAAAGAACTATATACTTGCATACTAAGTTCATAATCATAAAAAGAAGTACTCAAATGAAGATCTTTTTCTCACTTTGTCCAGACTAAACTTCAAAATTCAAGGACATTGAAGACCCTAAGAAAGATTTTTTTTTTAATTTTCACTATTTCCCTGGAATTTTACAGACCGAGTGAGTAGATATACCTGTTCTGGCCTGGTTGGGTAGCTAAAGTGTACATCTGAGAAATCCACATTTGCATAGAGACTGTGGTAAGGAATAGTGATGCCTCCGGTCAACGGTACCGCTGGCTCCAGTTTGATGAACTGTTAACAAAAGTAAAAAAAAGAAATAATTACTGTGAATTTGATCGACAAGTTTACCACCAAACTGGGCCAAGTGTGGAGTACTCTATTCTAGAGAAATGAATAATATTATCAAGATTATATGTAAATGGTATTCCTACTGTTGACCTTAACTTTCGGAAAATAAGAGTCTTATACAATTATGGTTATCATATTTCTTGATCAAAATCCACTCAAAGAGCTACTAATGTTAGTGTCACTGCAAATGTTTGATACCAGAATGGGGAAGAACTGTTACTTGTGAAACCAAACATCACCAACTAGCCTGCTTACATCATAATTGACACATCGAATTAAATTATAGGAAAGCTGCGCTTTTTTCTCAACAGGACCTCCTATCATTTTCCACCCTATATTTTCCCTTGGAGGGAGGGAGGAGGGGGGGTAGATTTTGTTTTGTGTGTTAATATTATTTTTGTAGTTCACTAGAAAACTGTTGGTCCTATGTACACTAACTGGCATTACAGTAGGTTCGTTCCCTGCAATGACCCTTAACCTGGCATGCCGGTGTAATTGGCCGTACCTCGAACGCTCGACCTCCAGCGCTGACCCCTCTGATGGCCTGGCCGAAGAGAATGGACATGACGGAGACGGACCTCTGTATCGACTGAGCCGCGACGAGGAAAGACATCAACTGACCGGCTTGGAGTTGACCGCTGGACATGAGGTAGCCACCGCAGTATACCACGCCGAGTACAAGACCTGAGTGGACAGACAGAGGAGAGGTTACCTTGACGACCGTACCATGCACATGCACATGTACAGTAACAAACACTGTCAGGGATTCAAAATTTAAACCAATCAAAGGCAGTTGAGCAGAAATAAGTATTTGGGGGAGAGCAGAAACTCCACGTCGGGTCTCGTTCTGTCGGTGCTACTCGTTAACTCAATAATTTAAAGAAAAAGGGGAGAAAGACGATATAGAGGGACATAAGAGTTATAATTTCCTTTTCCCTTATTTTGGGAAAACATCGCAAGGGGGCAGCTACCACCTGACCCCTACTCCAGTTTCCATGGATACGTGGACGAAATCATTAGACGATATACACGACAAAGATGGTTCCGAAACCTGAACACATTCAGTTTTACGTACCGTTTAGAAAGAGGTTGCTAAAGCCTTGAAAGAAGCCTATACCGCATCCTAACACACTATTCAATCTCTCTGCTTTCTTGATTTCTTCCTCAAACAGTGCACCTTCCTGCTGTTCCATTGCAAAGGCTCTGACTGTCCGAATGTTGGCCAGAGCCTCGTCTGCTACCGACATGGCTCTGGAGACCTTGGACATGGAAGGAGACAAGCATAGAATATTTGTCCTTCTTATCTATCTATTCATATGATGCACCGTAAAAATATTTTGAAAAATTTAAAATTTAATGTTTGTAAGATCATGGTTTCAGTAAGGTGTTCAAAGTTCACATCACACTGCGACCATAAACTTCTCTGAGGAGATTTCCTGTGCTGTCTGTGCTATGCCATTAAAAGGGCTACTGATATTATCATTATCATTATTATTATCAGTTGCCAGATGCAATCACAGAATATCACCACATTTGGAAAAAATATTCATATCTCTGCAACACAAAATGCCATGGAGACCCAAAATAATTCCTGGGCAATTTTTGTTCCGATATCAACTTCAGCCACCGGAATGTCACAAAAGAGTGGAAAACGACAGAAAAATGGCCGGCGAGATGAAGAGGAGGAGTTTAGAGGATGAATGGACTTAGAGGGAAGGACTGGGAGGTGATATAAACTGTGCAGAAAGATGAGGAGAATAACTCAGAAATGGAGGGTGAGGCAGCGAGGAGACAAGAGGGAGATTCGGAACGAAAACGCAAGAGAGTGCGGATGGGCTATAAAGCGTGTTGAAGACAGGGACGAGGAGGGGGCGAGGAGGGGACGAGGAGGTGGGGAGGGTTATTCCATTTCTGGGGCAAGATGTTATGAGGGAGTGACTGCAGAAATACTTCTAGAAGTTTAAAAAAAACAGCGACCATTTGTAAGATCGTCTAGCATGTTTGAGCGTCGATACTAGCAACGCTTTGATAGCAAGTCATGGATTTTTATCTTACCTGGTCCTGAGCCGATTGAGAGAGCTTCCTCAAGAGGGCACCGCAACACGCACCGAGGATGATGACGACCGGTACTGTCCCGAACAGAACAATGGCCAACCTCGGGGAGAGAAGGTACAATGAAACCGAAGATCCAGCTATCTAGAGAGGAAGAGAGATAAGAACAGAAATCATTCAGGAGGAGAAAAAATAAGAACTGTTTTAGTGTCAAAAATCATAAGAAATAGGAATTAAAAAAAAAAAAACACACATGGAAAAAGGACATATAGCCTCAGATATGAGTGAGAGAGACATTATGATGTTCTACTTTTCTCTTGCCATAAAAATTTCCCCCATTTTTTTTTAGGAGATTATATAACATATACGGGTTTTAATTTCCGTAAGACCCACTCACGTTTTGCATACAATGACTCCACAAACAATTCCTTTTACTGGCAAAGCATGCAATTTGAATGGCTAACATATAACTGTTCTTGAGAAAAGAAAGGGGTCTTCATTAAGGCATGAAACAACAGGAGCAGAGGAAATATTGCATTGAAGTATGTAAATTAAAATCTGAATAAGTGAGGTGTATTAAAAGATAAGATTTCTCACAAATGCATTAAAATGAAAACTAAAGATTACATGTAAGTAGAACTTGTGTGTGT
>KN890080.1:7713-31828 GCA_000934455.1 Apostichopus parvimensis
AAATATTTAAGTGCTGTTATCATGAAATAAAACATGCTCAAGAGCACTGTACAAAAGAACCAATTCCTGGAATATAAAATTACCAAACTTAAGAAAACCTAAAAGTAATAACAACAGCAGTAAAAGTAAAAAAAATGACATAAGACAGGGTTATAAACCACAATAAAGAACATAAAAAGATAAATATACATAAAAATGGGCACAGTAATGTGAATAAAACAACGAATAAGATTACTGCCCATACTCAAGCCTAAAAAGTTAAGTTTTTAAATGTTTTTTAAAAGTGTCAATAGATCTGAGATGTGACATTTGTTACTCCCTCTGAGAACATACACTGCAACAAAAGGGAGGGAACAGCATGTGGATAAAGGTATGACGCACATAGCGGATCATTGTGTGTTTGGATTAGGTGTAAAGATAAGGAAAACACCCTAATTGTTTAATAAGTGAGCAATACAGGGGCGAACCCAGGATATCATAAACAATGGTGATGTCCACCCCCCCCCCCATACCCTTCTACATTCTGGTACAGCGCTTTAAACACCCTTTAGATTACACACACACATACAAAGTATATAAAATAAAATATTAGTAATTAATATTATTATTCTTATATGTTATATCTAGTACGAAAAAAAAAGCTATAAAGGTGGAAGTTGAAACAATGTGTTTCTAAATCGTAGCATATATACATTGTAACGTTAAAAGTAACAATTTCAAGGCATACGTGGGCGAATAGTTTTTCACTTTGTGGCCTCAAAGTAGAAAAAAAATGAAGAAGGTATTAACTGAGCTCTGAGTTTAAGTATGCTTGACGTCATAACACCGATACCATCTACGTGATAAAAATCAAATTGTTATCAAAACTTGCGGGAGAACAAGCTAATAAAAACTCAGACGGAATCAGTGACCGGTTTGGCAACCAATTCACACAGATTACAGGAACTACTGTAAAGTAATGTACCACAGTAAACAAACTGGACCGTGCTGATAAATCCGTAGGCACGGAGGATATGTGTAATCCCAACAAATGCATCAAACTGGATTTGTTGGGATTACACATATCTTTAGTTCTTACTCTAATCCTATTAGCACATGCTACCGATTTATAGCCCGATCCAGTTTTTACTGTTGTTACTGTGTTCCCAGTGTGTATCAGGTGGGTGTGTAGATTGTCATGTATTGCTTTCTGTTTGAATTAAGGTAAGCAAGCACTAAACGTAAAGTTTTAATACTTAATAACGATATTAGTCTCTGCTTTAAAATAATAAAAAAAAATACTCCCCGTTTTTTTTTTTTTTATAAATTTGGTGTAATATCGCGGAGATTTGTTTTTGCGTGAAATCCGTACATGTAGATAAATAAATCGTAAACAATAACATCAGTGTTGATAAGATCTTTTTTTTCAAAACTGTGTCATGCGATGCCCTTTATCAAACCGAGGCCTATACCTCGTGAAAGCAGAGATATTGTCAACAGTCTCAGATCAATAATAAAAACAAATAGAAAAAGAAAGAAATAACAAAAAGTATTGTAAATAATTTTTAATAAAAAAATTCAGCGTTGAATCCTTTAATGTTTGGATTATATTGTTTTTTTTTTTCTTTTTCAATTTGCTATTGGTTTCTTCACTGAACTTAGTTTGTCAAGAATATTGCTTCAAGTATTTTTGTTGTTGTTGTTTGTTAATTTGTTTTTACTTTGAGTTGGCTAAGTTTGTTTTGAATAATTAAAAGGTTAAACTCATTATTTATGCCCTTCTCTCTCTCTTTTCTTCGACAGGCGTTGGTGGCGATAGCTGTTGCGGTAAACGTTTGGCTTATCATATTAAGGATCTCTTTTAAAGAATTAGAAGATGAGGTAAAAGAAAAACATATATGCTAATGTAAAAACAAAGTAAAGATTTAATCTACTGATTTAAAAAAAACAGGCAACTGCTTCACCCTGTCAAAGCAAGCAAGGATCGTAGCCTTATACATAATGAATATTTCCAAACAGAACGTGAACTGCTCTCTGCGGTCACCACCACCCCCAGTAGGGGGAAGGGTCACCCCAAAGGGGGGGGGGTGAGTGAACTGTCATGTTGGTATTCCACTGCGCCTCAATTTACGTGACCAATTGGTAATTAAGGCAATTGTTGCATTATGATGACAAACATACAGTAAGAAAAGTCGTGAGCCAGATCAAACTCATGGGACAATTATATTCCTCGACCCCCATATTGAAGTTTTCAGTTTCCTTAAATATATCATGAAAAGATAATACGTTATTATTTACCCCATTTCCACGGATCTCCTCATTAACCACGGGCTCCGTGTTGTACCCCTCTCCCTCCCTCCCTCTCCTCCCTCTCCTCCCTCCCCCCCCAACCACCCTCTACTCCAAACCTTTCGTCAGTCGAGCGTACTGTAATATCAATCATTGTGAAAATTCACGAAAACATTTGAATTCAGTGAATGTGATGTTTGCATTTTCTATTTACTGGCTAACAGTTAAAGAAGGATTTCACAGAATGTGCACATTACGACATATCTCTTACATCTACCGCCCATCCCATTCTACCGCTCCTCCCTCCCTAATCCTACACCTTCCCCCATTCCCCACGAGAATGACTAGACACGTGACTTATACAATTGTTCATATGTTTTATCCTCCCTAGTCCGTTTCCAGTTCAATATTCAATCTGATTGATACGATATGTGACGCTGTTTATCTCCTCGACGTGGTGGTGAACTTTCGAATGGGTTACTTGGAGCAAGGCCTCTTGGTATGAAAATATTTAAGAATACAATAGTATTTAATATAATGGGGAAGAAACAGAGAGAGAACGAGAAAGAGGTGGAGAGAGAAGGGGAGGGGGGGGGGGCGGGTCAGGGTCAGGGAAGAGAGAGTTTTTGTCATGTCACTCATTTATAACGCAACCAGTTGCTTTACAATTATCATATTTTATGTTCCGTCAAGATGGGGGGCAGCACATGACCAAAGCAACGCGAGGCACTTATCGATCGAAATGTTCGGTCATGGCCTCGACATTCAAAATGTCACAAGTCACACGTGTTACCTCCGAAACCTCAGTTGGCCCTCTCAGGGTTACTCTTGGCTTTCCGGACTATCGCCATCCCGTGTATAGCCCATAATAGATACCCTCGAGTCCCAAAAAACGACAACCGGAAATGAATGCTGTGCCTCTGGTTTGTCCATATCATATTATATGACGATAACTTTCGATATGAATTACATTCATGAATAAATATATTTCTATATTAATGGTATCAGTTCTTCAAATATTTGACTTTTACCGCAACTCTTTCAGGTTACAGATCCAGTGAAACTAAGTCAAAATTATTACAACAAGCGTTCCTTTCGTCTGGATTTACTGTGTCTAATGCCTTTGTACATGCTGGTACCGTCCACAGGTTAGTCTGACAGAAAATATAAGATTACCAAAAACGTTACATATTTGCCCCTTTACAACCCCCCTCCAAATGGGGGGGGGGGGATACCAACCGGTGATGTGAATATGTCCTGTTTTCTCTTTGTACATGAGAACGTACATGACAAAACAAAACTGTTTTTTTGTACTTTTCACAGTGGCCAGGATTCTCACTTATATATGTATGAAACCATGTCGAATTTTGTATTTTTTTCTCCCAGTTGATATCATCTGATCATGGTATGTGTTCAACGATCAACAGCTAATTTGCATAATGAGTTTCGGTCGAAAGCATGGGCTAAAAAGTATCAACAGCTTATAAACCTGATATGTAGAAATCTAACCAATTTAAAAAGAACTAAACGTGACCAATGCGATAAGACGTTAATATTATACATGAGCCACCAGCCCCCCCCCCCCCCAAAAGAGAAATGGTTTGGTACTTGAAAGAATAACGCACGTTTCATTTCTATACCACTTTTTCTTCCTTGTTGCTGTTTCTTTTTCATTTTTGAAATATTTTTCAATTGAGCGTCATAAATCCATTTGTGCAATGCATGATGAAGAACACGGAAACGGAACGTAACTTTTTTCTTTCTTTTTTAAACAAAATCTGTTTTAGAACCTGCACGCTGCTTGCAGGGTCTGGGCAAAACGGTTAAGATCTAACAGCAATAACACAAACAACAATAAACTAAAAAAAAAAAATTAAAAACAACCTCAGATCTTTCAGTGTCACCGACGTTCTCGAGTGGACACTCCATTTCTGCACACTCTGCTTTTCATCCATTATGTAGATTTTCTTTTAAACTTGATTGCACAAATGACACTTGTACGCTGCTACGTCTAAATCTATACCTCTTGAAATAACTATTGCTGAAATATTCTTAATAAATGTCAATCAAATAGTCTTTAATATCCTCATTTTTTGATATTTTTCTCTCTTTCTTTAGATTATTTTCCTGTCACTGCACTTCGTCTTCATAGACTTCTCAAGATGTATGCTTTAGAGACATTCTTTGCCGTCTGGGATAGGTAAGACGTTTTTTCGTCAAAGCATAAATACTTTGAATTCCAAAAGGAATATATTGCAGCATTGCGAATGATCTTGCTAGAACGCACCTTCAGTATCATGCCATATATGGGCTTATAAAAAAAGTCCTTTAATTAATAAAAAAATAAAACATATAACGTATAAGATGTATTATTGTGACGTATACTCTTCACGTATTCAACGCCTCACACACTTACATGATATTACGTACATAGAGCCTTGTTAAAATGAACTGCATTTCACTACGTTACATTACATTGTATTAAATTACATACATTACATATATTACACTACTTTACATGACATGATATGATATGACATGACGTTACATTACATCACGTTACAAGACATGCCATGACATTACAATACTACATCAATGACGACACATAATGGACTTTCGTTTCCATCTGAACAGGGCCACAAAATTAATGTTCCTGTGGTCAATTCAAGCGTCAATGTTTATCGTCTAATTTAAATATCAACAAGTATTATATCGATTAGTAGTTAAAGAATGAGTCTAATTCAAATATCAACAAGTATATTTTCGATTAGTAGCTAAAGAATGAGGCTTACCAAGGTGTGAATGTGTGTGTGTGGTGGGGGGGGGGGGGTAGGTGTAACCACTTTGTATGTGGATTCCGTTGAAGATATCTTCATACAACACTGCCTTATTTCTCCACACCTTACGACCTGTCCACATAATGTCAAAACCAATCGGTACAAGTGTTAATTCTTCCAATTTACAATTATGATACTGTTTTACAATACGTCACAATAATATATCTTTAGTATGTAAAATAGCAGCATTTCCCCTCATATATACCATTTTATTTCTTCTCTCATTCTTTACAGTCGCACAAGTAATCCTAACCGTCACCGAGCTACTAAACTGGCGTTTTATTTGGCTGGCGTAATCCATTGGACTGGTTGTATTTACTTCATGGTCTCAAAGGTATGAAAACCTAATTCACGATCTCCCTAAAACAATGAAACCTAATTCACGATCTCCCTAAAAGAATGAAACCTACTTCATGATCTCCCAAAAAGAATGAAACCTAATTCATGATCTCCCTAAAAGAATGAAACCTAATTCATGATCTCCCTAAAAAGAATGAAACCTTATTCACGATCTCCCTAAAAGAATGAAACCTACTTCACGATCTCCCTAAAAGAATGAAACCTAATTCATGATCTCCCTAAAAGAATGAAACCGAATTCATGATCTGCCTAAAGAATGAAACCTAATTCATGATCTCCCTAAAAAGAATGGAACCTTATTCACGATCTCCCTAAAAGAATGAAACCTACTTCACGATCTCCCTAAAAGAATGAAACCTAATTCATGATCTCCCTAAAAGAATGAAACCTAATTCATGATCTCCCTAAAAGAATGAAACCTAATTCATGATCTGCCTAAAAGAATGAAACCTAATTCATGACATCCCTAAAAGTATGAAACCTAATATCATAATCTCCCTAAAAATGAAACCAATTCATGATCTCCCTAAAAGAATGAAACCTTAGCAGATTTTATAAAATACATTTGTTCAAATATCAAACTTGGGTTTGGGGCGATGAGGGGGTGGGGGCTGGGGATACATTACTTTGTTTGTCATTGAATATAATTATAGTTTTCTCTTCTTCATGTTGTTAAAAGTCCGCCGTAGTCCGGTCCCCTAATTGCTTGTTCATATAAATAAGGGATCTCAAGCATTTTTTTTCGTGTTATGGTCAAATTTTGGTATGCCTGCCAGGTGTTGGTCAAATGATATTACAATATTAATCAATCTTTAATAAAAAGTATAATAATAAAAAACTGCGAGAAACTAACGAATCCATTCGATTAGGGAATTTTCGTCGCCCAGACACTAATATTACTAATTAATTACGTTCAAAGAAAAAAACAAAAAGAATAAGAAATTCGAAATTGCTGGATTTGACTTGGGAGTAATGGGAGGGGTGGGTAGGGGTGGGGGGTATAAAAGTATGCAAGTCAAGTCAAGTCCCTGGTTTTACACACTCAACACAAACATGTTGCATTACATCTAGGACAACATTGAGAATTGAGCGGTATAGTTCACAGGCAGAAAGAAACATTTATCACATTGTATACAATACATCTAGGTGCTTCAAATCCTCTCCCTCAACATTTGTCGGAATTAATTATTAAAATATTTTAACTAAATTCAGTGTGTTTTCGAACAGCGTGCATGCAGATGTTGACAATTATGTAACTCAATACTCTCCGATTATTTTTTTTCATGTAAAATATGCATGCCCTATAGGGACGGCAAACAAAGTTAATGTCAACTAGTATTTTTAACACTGTCACAGTAGTTTATATTATTCAAAGTTTTGGTGCCATTTTGTTCAGGAAAAGGAAAATTTATTTAGGTATTCGACATATATCCAGAATTGAACGTTTAGCAAGTGAATATCGCTGAAATCAATTCAACAACTCAGGTTACATGTTGGCACCACAGCTAGTTTATCAGCTGTCCATCTTGTGTCCCTGATTTAAACAAGGATTTAGATCAAAGGTCATTGGTTTCATCCCTCTCATACTTCCTCTCCCCCCCCCCCCCCCCCAGCCTCAGATATCATAGAATTTCAAGTCATGTTTAAAAAAAATTAACAAGCATTTTACTGTCATACTCCAAGCATTTTCCTTGCTGAGACAATTCTTTTCTAATGTATCACTCCTCAATATATAACTAGGAATTTGAGCATTAGCCTATGAGGCAAATATCTAGGGTAGCCCAAGGTCAACCGCCCCCAACATCAATGGACCTCTGTCTTCCAGACAAGACACTGAGTTTATTTTTTCGAGTTGTGCCTGCAACACGTAATGAAGGAGGGAGTAGGGGGGGGGGCGGCGCAGGGAAAAACATGTACATATATGGCTATAATTATTATTGTTAGCCATTTTAAGCGCATTCAACATTGGTGGCTATAAACCGACGACAATTACCATATGAACATTGAGGAGAAATGCATGACGTCATCATCAAATAAATATATTGAGAACCTCAGAAGATACAGTTAACACGCAGTAACCTTATATTTTGCTGGACAGAGGTACATGGCGTCATTATAATCAAATATGCACCCACAATGTTTTAATTAGCTGGATTTTAACTCATAAAACACTAACGGTTTGCTGGGACACAGTTACTAAATGTTGTACGGTTTGCCAATTAACTAAATATAGCCCTAGACTTCACTTTATATATTACACAACGTATTTTCCAAGAAGTATACTCTCTATGCTTGATGTCTTTTTATTCAGGTTTTGATTAAATTGACCCAGGGGAGTAAAACGTGAGTGTACAGAAATTGCACTCGAACTAAACGTACGTTTATGACGTCACGTCAATTGCTGTTCAAATCGAAAACAGACGATGTTGTTATTTAAATAAGGAGTTGGCAAATACCTGTTTCAAATTGAAACATAAAAGAAAAAATGATAGTGAAGTAAGGTACACTATAAAATGTTTTGAAAATAACGTTCAATGACAAGACTGCATCGCGGTAAAGCGATAACCTTTCTTAAACTGTCGTTTTGTCGAGAAGTTGTAAGTGCATATGACACGCTCCCTCCCAACCATGCATTATATTTGACGCTTCGTTTGCACGCCGAGAGCACCCTTACCCTTCGCCTTATACAAGTTAATAATAGTATAGGCCTATGCGTACTAATGAAACATTTAGGCCTAGCCTATCTAAACCTAGACGCTGTGTTGACAGTTTTTAACTTACCGTAGGTTTATTCTGGCAAGCTTTCCTTTTTGTCCCACACGTACAGCAAGAATTGCAGTAGGCTCCTAGTCCCTTGCACGGACACCCAGCTCCTGCTCGGTCCATTGTCCTAGTGCTGGGCTGTCTCTGCCAGGTGTTAATTACAACATGAAGGGTCTCCACCGGAAAATGATTGTAACGTTAGTTCAGATGACATCTTTGTTTCTAATTTTCAAAGACAGTTTTTCGAAATCCACAAAAGATTCGTTCGAGCGAATGTTTCGGCGGTGGTATTAAATGTAGTGTCATATATTGAAGGTTAGTTGTCAACTGGTTGCCTGTACTGTAAGTCTGTAGACACACATACAGCACACACAACAACAGTTCCGATTCGGTTAGTGCGATGAGGACTGTACATATTATGTGCGCATGCACTTCATATTGCCGCTGTGGCAACAACGCCTGTGTTTTGCACACATGTGTTCGGCAGACTTCTTGGAAATTGGTGGTCAGATACCATTTATACTTCTCTCTTACCTAAAGTAGAATCCATCTTACCAGTCACCTCCGATATTTGCGCATAGTGTAATAATTTATAATAGGGCAGTATATATATTTTAAAATTTAAAAGCTTGACATTGAATACTGAAAACCTGTTAAAACCTCTTATATCACAATGAACAATGCTGTTTGGCAACAAACCTTAAACCAATGAGAAAATTGAAAAATAAATTGCTGTCGATATTTCATGACGACCACGCCTCTTTAACTATGCATTGGTGCGGTTTTACTGACACTTTTCTTGTTGTTTCCTTAGTATGAAGGGTTTGGCTCAAACGAGTGGGTTTACCCAGAAAGCGTTAACACGGACTCATTTTCTACGTGAGTATTAATAGTGTTCGATATTCACACTTCACACTTCACTTTCCCCACCCCACCCCACTCCCACCGCACTCCACCCACCCCACCCAACCATTATTTACAAATCCGTCCACTCCCATTACCCTACCGTTTTATAAGATATAAAACAGACTACAATGATTTGGCTGCTCCCAATTACCGAGTCCTTCAACCTTTTATTTTGCAAAACAGAAAAAAAAAGCGTAACCAAGAAATACAATTTTAATGTTGTGTTATATCATTTGTAAATTGCTGAAAGTTTATTCGTATAATTTTAGTAAATAGAGACGACTAATTGTTTTTCAAGTACCTTATCTTCTCTCTAATGATCGTGTACTGTTTCACAACTATGATGTATGGTATTACAATTGTGATGGATTGTATCACAAACATGTGACAATTTCCATGCAAAGTGCAATTTCGTAACACATAATTATGTATTTTACAATTATTATGAATGAATACACCATTCAACTCGCGAATTGTTACACAGAATTTTGAATTTTCATATAGCCCTAAGGCAAATATGCGATGTATATCTATTCAATTATTCAGGGTATTTTGGTAGCTTCCATTGTAAATAACCATTATTTTGATGTACGTATTTGTGATTGACAGATGGAAACACAGTCCAACCAGAAACAAACCATCAATATTTGCATTTATATACCTAAAGGCAATATTTTCCAGGAAGGCTGTTTGAATTCACACTGTTTTTCGAGTGTCATCTGTATTCTGCTGTTCAAGTATATGCCTACCTTGAAGATTTTATTCATTTCGGTTAACTACATTAAAGAAGACGAAAAAGAAATAAAGTTAGTGCATCTTGTGTTATCTATCGGTGCATCATATTTTCGCTTAAAGATAGAATTTTTTAATTCAAGAAGCTTTATCTTTTATATCGCTTTACTCGTGCGGAAAGCGAATTGAAATGGATTGAAATAATTGAATAGGTATATGTGACTTTGTAAAAATCTCAATTTGTCAGTTTCTTCGTCATTACAGAAAATATATCCGGGTCATTTATTGGTCAACTGTTACCTTGACAACAATTGGTGGGACAGAAAATCCAGTTACTGATTTGGTAGGCTTAAAGCTTTATTTTCTTCGAGTAGAAAAGCTTGAAAAGCGGAACAAATGGTTGCCAGGGGTAACATAACTATACACAATTCTGCACGCTCAACAAATAGAGCCGCCAATATTGTAATGCATATTGTTGAGTTTATTTTTGAATGTTTTGCACATCCATAGATATTACAGTCCTATAGCAAGGAAGTTCAGCAGCTGTACTAGTCAAGTTATAATTTCAATAGACGAAGAAAAAGTCAAATATACTAAAAAAGTTGGATTTTGTAACACATGTCTACGTAAAATTCCTAAAAAATAACGACTTTTTATACCAAAGTTTCGGCTTTTCTCCCAACCCTTGGGTTTCGTGTCTCAGAATTTCAACTACTTTCTTCCAAAGCGTCCACTGTATTCTCCTATATACTATGATACGATTATTTCGACTATTTAATATCAAAGTGAGCCATTCTGGTCTCTTAACAGGATTCATCTTACGCACTCTCCGTAATTAACCCTACATAGCGTTCACCCTGCCTAACTCGGGGCGACATCTGAATAGGTTGTTCGTTCTAAGTTAGAATTTCCTCCAGCTGTACTCAGTCTGAATAAAGTATATTTGTGACTGGTTAGTCCATGCTTATCTTTATTATTAGTTCGAAGACATCAATAGCATCATTGTAGCGTAAGCCTATTTTACATATCTTTCAAAGAACCCAACATTTTTTCCTCTGTGTTGCAACATAATCAAAATCATTGTAGCTTGACGAGATCGTTTTATTTCTGATTCTACTTGCTTCGAAATCATCAATAGTATTGTAGTGTAAGCCTTAGATCTTTCAAAGAATACTCCTTCCATGACATGTGTGTTGCGCTGTTCTCCCTATATTGAATGTATGGATACTTTTAAGAGACATAATATTTTTTCTATAGAAAATAGCGTTGAGTTTTAAACTAGCGCCATCACTTTTGATGAAGCGTTCATTTTCTGTTCTTGGTACTGTGGTTGCAGCTCAGTTGACACACTGAAGGTGAACTGTATTCACTTGAGAGACAATTTCGCTTGGATACACAAAAGTCTCCAGGAACCTTAGTAAAATAATTTATTAGACCTAGATACGCTAGTGAATTTATATAACATACACTAGAGAACAACCTCTCCACCCCCCCCCCCAAAAAAAAACATAAATTATAAAATAATACGTATAGATTTGTTCAAATACAAATAAATAAAATTTAAAGATTGCCATACTACTAGGGTTAACTATACATTAGTCCATGGTACACATGGAGTAAAACGTTTACTGAGCTTCCACTATACGTTCTTTTGACAATAGTTTATTTTGAACAGAAATACTTTCTGTCGGTCATTTAGTACATCGTAAATATTTTTAACTTTTCTAAGTATGCCGTCAAGCTGTTGTTGTGCACGGTAGTGACCAAACCTTGATTTTGAGAGAATGTCACTGAGTAATGTTTGTCATTGTATTACTTTTGAAAGTCAATGGGTTTACATTCCGATGAACAATGACAAGCTGTTTTGACTGGAATGTTAATTGGCGCACGTTATAGACAGCGCGCATTGGGCTCTAACACTCTTTTCATTCATTGCCACTTTTTTTTTAATTCAAACTGAATAATCAAACGAATGTTATAACTTAAGTGGAAGCTGTTTACCAGCAAGGTTTATTTCCTGTTATACTACGTTATATTGTTCAGACGTGTACGACAGGATATTTTCGTTTCGAGTACTCCAGAACTCACACTGTAAGTTTTACGTTGAAAAAGTTGTCAGTAACATGCCTATTCAAGGCAATTAACTTAGCCCATAGTTAAACGTATTCCCCAGGGTACGTGTTTGATTTCATTTGCTTTCCATGCATTTGCTTATAACTGCCATTTGTGTTGAATTTGTCGAAATCTAGTGGTCCAAAACTCGGCACAACTCGACCCCAGAAAGAACGTTTACCAAAAATGTTTACCATGTATAACATGGTTAACAACTCGCGATAATCGCGATTACGGGTATATACAGTCAAATTTGTGTAACCTGATAAATATCATGTCACCAGCCATGGGTCAGTATTATTACACGGCTTGATGCAAACTTACAACGCAACTATAGAAGTGCAGATTTAAATTTATCATGATTTTTCCACTTCGTTAAAGTTTCACCATAATTGGCAAATCTTAATATATATAGTATATTAAGACAATGGAATGACACCTTGTACAGCAGAGCTCATGGAAATAAGTTAATTTTAAGCTATATTCCTCTTAGAAAGTATATAATTTATTTCAAGCAAAACGGGGAGTTACTGTTAAATGCTCAAAAGGTAGTCGGGACGTAAACAAAAAGGGGGCATGGATGGATGCTATTGTGTTCAAACCGTTCCCATTCTTGTCTTGTATACCCGTGTACAGAAGGTCAATAACATTACATGACCACCGCGCTTTGTAAAGCCACACCGTATAGCCCCCCCCCCCCCCCCCCTGACACACAACCTTCTCTGCCCCGATAAATTTCCCTTATACTTGCAATATATATGGTTTGGCAAATAAGGCCCAAAATCTTCTAAAGGAACATTACATGTATGCCAATGCTTTTCACTGTAATAGTTTTTACTGGCATATTTTGAGAAAGTCTTAAACTATCGATTTGTTTTCTTCATAACACATGTTGTGAATGAACTATTATTAGATACATAATATTCATAAGATTAATTCAAGACAACAAGCCATTCATTAGTTAAATATTTGGATGTAGGCCTATATCCTAACATCCAAAGATTTATCACTGACAGAGTATAGGAACCTCCATATGACGAGTATGGGTCAGTCTCAGATGCATTATGGGATACGCCCGTGACGTCACATCTTGCTCTTTTAAATATATCCAAATTATTCATAGGAGAAATCATACATTATATTGTATCTCGTTTTTAATCGGTTTCGTCCACAGGAGCACGTGTTCATGGTGATTACATTCATGGTAGGGGTGTTCATTTTCGCCACCGTCATGGGAAATGTTGGTGACGTCATTAGTAACATGAATGCCGCCAGACAAGAGTACCAAGCAAAGTAAGCTGTTTGAGTGTTTTATGCTGATTCCTTTGAAACCATTCGCCCAATGATGTGTGACGTCACTATGTTAATTGAATTAGTCACAAACATCGCAATACAGATGTCATAATACTGTACATGCAGCACGTAGACCTGTTCATTGCAGCTTCTTTCAAGCACAGATATTTAGTCTATATATACTACGAGACAGTGTTCCAGTGTACGGTCAACAGTGATTGCCTCAAAATCGATTGAAACTCATCAATATTAGCCCTCAATGCTATGATTTCTTAATTTGCTAAAAAAATTCAGAATTATTTCATTGAGGTGCTTGTGATCTTTTGCAGTATTACCGGAATTTGAGGGGTAATTAAAGATAAATAAAAAAAATTTCAGTTTGATAAGTGGTTTGTGCAGGTGATCAAAATATATAGACTGACATTTGAGAATAAGTGACCATCATATTTTCCTTTCTAGCATATTAAAGGGTAATACTGATAATTAAACTGAGAAATGGAACACGATCATATATACAAGGAAAACAATACATCGAACTGCAGTTTTTAATAAACGATACGATTTATGCAAATTCACCTAATCAAGATATTTCTTCAAATGTTTTCTGCATTTTTATTTTGTTTCTGTTAAAGAATGGATGCAATCAAATTCTACATGAACCATCGACAGGTTCCCCCACAGATTCAGAGTAGGGTAAAGAAATGGTCCAACTATGCCTGGTCCCGGTACGGTATCAATATAAATAATTAAAGTAACTTTTATTTCATAAAAATTAAACAATGACTTTGTGATAAACACTACAAAGAAATCAGCTTCTTCGTTATGTCTATTTGCTTATCTTAATTTTACCTTAGTAACTAATTCTATCAACAACCTATGTTGCACCGTCCGATCAAAGTCCGGAAATTACAATGTTTTATTTTATTTCAAAACTTAGTCAAAAAATATGTTAAAGTTAAAATGCTGTTATAAAATGATATGTTTAGATTGTTGAAAATCAATTTCACTATTTTCGGATTATAATTTACAACCATATGCAAACAGACTGGCTCTCTTTTTTTCGTTTGTTTTATACAGAACACAAGCTTTAGAAGATCAGGAATTTTTAGAATTTTTGCCACCAAGACTCAGATCAGAAATTGCCACCCATGTACATTTGGAGACATTGCAAAAGGTAGGATATTTTATTTATTACTTTTAATCAATCTTTATTTATTTCAATTTGTAAACAAGAATAGTCTTAACACATGACTCGGTTTATTTTCTCTGTAATATCTTACAAAGTTTCACACAGCAGAAAAAGAAAGAAAGAAAGCAATGTATATCAGGCGAAACCGTCTCACCCAGCCGAATTGATATTGAACGGAAGTTTAGGAACAAACATACACACGGCAAAGTTACACAGCGCCACTCCGCTTTAACATGAAAGTATTTGAAAACATTTCTGAACGACGCCCTCGATTTGCAATAGTTTCAGAACGCTGTCATTATTTGTGAGTCCACGCAGGGAGTTGTTATGGAAACTCCCTGGTCCATGTAAAACTTACAAGTAAATAAGTATAATAAAATTACATCCCTGTGCCTAACTGTAAATCTCTTACTTTGACTCATGAAGGCCAGAACATACTCTTCAACAAAGCAAAAATAATCTATGAAAGATAACACAAACAAGACTTTTGTGTATTTATCTGTAATATTTGTTTCTTTTACACTAATCTATGTAGCATCTTTTTCATGATCTGTGCTAACATGAATGTTCTAAATGGAGGCAGCTGTCAAGCATAGGCCAACAAGATAAGGGGCTCGTTTGTAAACTAACGAGCGCTCACCTCTCCTAATTAATCCCAAAGGCTATCCCTATTTCTAGTTGACACTTCGTAAAAGAGAGTGTTAGCGAGCATGGCGTTATAACTAAGTCTTGCATTCCAAGACTGAATACTTCCTAAGAACCTATTTCAGTCTTTCTTATATGCTTCGTTCCAGAATGGCTTTGTTTGGGGGGGGGGGGGTGAAGAGGGGACGGGGTTAGACATACATGGTTTGGACAATGTTCAAGCCACCCAGTTAGCTGATATCTAGATTTAAAGTACCTTTTTCGCATTAACTTAGGTGGATCATTTTTTGGAGCTCCATCAATGTTGTTTATATTTGAATGAATATTGACTTTGTATATGGACTTGGCGGTTATCAGTCAAAATGTAATTTGAGAATTACCATTTTTTCAGAATTTTCTTCAGTGCAATTTGCATAACCTTTTTTTGTCTGATATTTAAATTGTTACTCACTTAACTGCTGCTGACATACAGATCAATAAAATTTACTCAACCAGAAAGTTGTATAGTCGCTTTGAAATATGCTTTAAATATTTGGTATTTGTTCAATAATTGAGCTAATAATTGCGATGCTACATTATTGTTAAAAGCACTCAGTTACGTCACTATTGACGTCACTTTTAATCTCATTCCTGCAATTATTTCTTGTCAACATTTAAGGTAAAAATTTTCGCAGACTGTGAGGAGGGTTTCTTGCGTGAATTGGTGCTAAGACTAAGATCGCAGATCTACTCCCCTGGTGACTTTATCTGTAGGAGAGGAGAGATTGGACGTGAGATGTACATTATAAACCATGGTAAAGTACAGGTAAGAAATCTGCTGCTCTCTGTATATTATCCATCTAAGTACAGATATGCAAGGTAAGCTATATATTATCCTTCTAAGTACAGATATGCAAGGTCATATATATATTATCCTTCTAAGTACAGATATGCAACGTAAGCAATATATTATCCTTCTAAGCACAGGTCAGATATATTATCATTCTAAGTACAGATATGCAAGGCAAGCTATATATTATCCTTCTAAGTACAGATATGCAAGGTAAGCTATATATTATCCTTCTAAGTACATATATGCAAGGTAAGCTATATATTATCCTTCTAAGTACAGGTAAGATATATTATCCTCCTAAGTATAGATATGCAAGGTAATCTATATATTATCCTTCTAAGTACAGATATGCAAGGTAAGCTATATATTATCCTTCTAAGTACAGATATGCAAGGTAATCTATATATTATCCTTCTAAGTACAGATATACAAGGTAAATCGTCAGAATGAAACCACGTGACCGTAGAATACAGTCATAGCCCTTCATTTAGAATTTGTTTGAAGCGAAATATCTTATAACCCTCTTAATGAAACATTATCTACTCAACGAAACGAATAATTTTCGTATAGGTCTGCCTTATTTTGAGCACCGTATTAAGGTTTCCTTTCCCAGTGTTGTTAAACCCCTTTTTGATGTGTTCTATGTGTTTACTTGATGTTTTCTTTTCTCTATATAAAATTTAATTTTCTCGTTTTATTTTGTAAGGGACCAGGTTCGAAAAGTTATCTTACTTCTGGTCCCGCTGCCTCATTGCTGTAACTATGTATTAACAAATGTACATCATTGAGATTTAATGGCAGAAATAAACGAAACGAAATTAACGCTGCAACAGGTTAAAGCAGCTTTCTAAACTGATTTGATCAATTTTCAGTATCAGTAGTTTTCCGAATTTTATAGCCTTTTCAATGATATTCGATACTTCATTCTCATGAAATGTATCGTACAAGTTTTGACTTCGATTCAAATCAAGTTTCATGCCAAATAGTAACGTTTTTGTTTCCTTCTTCTATAGTACTTTTCGTTTGAAGTGTGCTGAAAAAACTTAAATATGACAACCGTTCTGATTAATCACTCATTAACCTACATTTTGGTGACAAGAAAAAACATCTAGAAGGGTTTTTTTAATTCTGATAACTTATAATCTTAATATGTTGAGAAATGCTCGAGAGATTGTGGTAAAACTGTTGAACGAAGTTACATAAATTGCTGCTTTTTAAAGACAAGCGTATCTATCAGTAGTTTTGAATGTTGTTGTAATTTCAAGCTGTAATTTGGGTTTGGGTTCAAATTGTGAGACTCTCATTATGTCCTGTATTGTTTTACCGTATAATAGACATGCGTGCTTATTGTCCGCTACTAATCAACATACATCTAAGGGTAATAGGTCATTTGGTTACCCCGATAGCTAGTTATTAATCATTTAATTTAATTCAGACAATTTCGTGTCCTTGAAATTATATGTATTGTTTTATTACATTTGAGAACCTTTTAATCCAAGTGTAAGCATTCCAGCAATAGTTTGGGAGACTTTAGGAACAGAACATGGTTTTCATTAGAGGAGTACAAAACACATTGTCAGCTTGAGAATTTTATGATGACCAACTTTTCGGAAACAATAAGAAATGTCTCGCTCCGTTTTGGAGAAATTATGATTTAAAGCGGCGTGTCCGAGATGAGGAGGGGGAGGGGGGGGGGCTGTCATGCCAATGTGTGATGTCATAGTATACCAATATTTTTTTCTATTAAAAACTACCAATACATTACAAATAGTATTACCAATTAACACTTATGTGAAGAATGAAATTTGCAATAAATGAAAAACACAATAAATTATAATCATATAAACTTCAAGGACGCTGTTCGATGATACATGAAGGCTTGCTGAAGTATCCGGTCTTGACATTAACACCATTATTTCTTCCAAAATGCATAAACTTTGTCTTATATATTTAGGTAGAACTCTTAATCACAAATATCTGTAATATAGACCAATAATGATGGTTATGTTTGATATGTATGATAGTGAAAAGTGAAAAACCGATCAAATCCCATCACCGTACCTCCCCTCCCCTCCCCGCTCCCCCCCCCCCGACACTTTCGCATACCTATCAACCTATTAATCATCCCACGCATTTCTAATCAAACGAATTTCAATGTTGACGCCAATCCCAAGACTTGATGAATATTATGATACTTTTAGTTAATTTATTACGTGTCATGAACACCATAATCTTACCGGTAATATTACATTTTGTTAGTTTGTATTGTAAATAATCACTGTTGATAAACCACCGCTGTGGAAGCTTATTGTTTTAATCAAGCATTCTTTATCATTTATTTCCAGTATCGTCTAACAATCCTTCATTATTTCACTTTACTGACAAGTACCTTAATTGTGTTGAATGACTGCCCAGTTTTGGAAACAAGGCGGTTTTTTTCCCTTTCTGCTGTTAAGATCAACTTCTTGCGGTTTCAAAACCACCGATAGAAGAAAGGCTACTCAATGTATTAAACATTAACTGTAAATTTACATTCATAAAGCTGTTATTTCATGTTCTAGATAATTCAACATCTCTCACGACAGCAGAAGTACGGTGAACCGAACCTACATAATCATTTCCGATTGTGACGTCATCGTATTTATGAAAGAAATAGGTCAGTCAGTATGGCAGCCAATAAACGCCATGTCGGATAATAATGGGGTTATTGCGTTCAAGATGTAGGGGAAAAAAACAATCTGGCCTTCTTTTTGTCTTTGCAACGTTGCAAATTCGATCACGGGAGCTCACATAATTCCTTCGAATTTACATATTTGAAATTTGGATTATGGTCTTGCTACATGGAGATAACCGGAGATATTAAACGTAAATACGTCCCGTCCCTGCTCATCTCGTACCCCAATCTCCTTAAAAAACATAAATAAACACTTATAATCAATAGCTAAACATTACCTGCATAAATCAATAAAGAAAGTTTAATGTTGAGTGTTGCTAACCGTTACATTAAAGAATATTTCTTATGCAATTTAAATAGTAAAAATATTTGCTTTTATTTTTTTTTAATGCCACTTCATTCAAATGAAATATGAATAAATGGTTATGACATTTAGGCTCTAAGACATGATACAGTGTATAGAAACTTGAGTTAAACATATTTCCTATAACGTCTTGATGCACTGCCGAACGACAAGATAGACGGGCTCTAGCAAAGATTACCTCACACTTGACTCACTTGAGGGAAGTCTCTCAAAATGAATTGAACATTTTATTCTGTTTTTACCCTGTAATATGATTTTTATTGAAAGAGTCTATTTTAGCAGATATAACATGCCATTAAGACTACCTGGTAAATGGTTGATTAGAGCTTCCGTAGATCTGTCTACTCCCGGAGGGGTCTTGTCCTTTTAAAACTTGATCAACGAGTTCATTGACACGAAGGAAAATGACACGGGGGCGTCCTTGTTAAACTAGACGACTGTGAGACTGTTGCTTCAAGCCGGAGACAATAGCAGATCGAACAATACTGGTCATTCAAAATGCCAAACTGAGGCAAAACGTCGGTGAGAATATGCGAATGGCTTGAAAGTTTAGGCGAAACTACAGGCGCCAGACCGCATCGCTCCAGTCTGAAATTAATAGGTTCCCGATCATCCGATCCCGCCCTCAGCACGAGAACTAATTTCGCTTTAAATAAGGTGTTGTTGTTTTGTTGAGAACGAAGAAGTCCGTGTTCTTTTAAATGGTATTCTTACCTTTTTCGAGTTTTTGTATATTGGCCGCTATTGTTACGTTTAACAGAGATTTCTTCCCGCCATTTGGTGGTGTTGGGTGCCCTCATAATGTTAGAATTCGCCGGCGAAGCTCAAAACAACAAGTAACTGATACATTTGCGGGGGTAAAATAATTTGTAATCACATATTAGCAAAGAATATGGTGATAAGATTATTGTTTTGTCTTCTAGCTCGGTAGTACACAATAAGAGGTTACAACGTTCAGACAGTGTACTTTTGTGGTTGACATTCGCATGGTGCTTTGAACTTGCCGATACAAACCGGAGATGCATTAGTTTAAACCTGTGTATAGGGTCGGTTGCTAGTAGTTTACATGTGCGTGATACACTGAGAACGAACTTTGTGTATTATGTTAATGAAAACACGCGATTTGTAGCATCTTTCTTGGCTTGTTTCTTTGCTTGCTTTCTTGTTTGTTTTATTCTTGATATGTTTTTCAGTTTTTACAAGTATCCTTCACTTATACATTCACCTAC
The DNA here is from genome assembly GCA_000934455.1 of Apostichopus parvimensis. NCBI lineage: Eukaryota > Metazoa > Echinodermata > Holothuroidea > Aspidochirotida > Stichopodidae > Apostichopus > Apostichopus parvimensis. The sequence continues at coordinate 27,918 of KN890080.1, forward strand.
ATTCAGTTCCTAAGTTTGAAGGCTGCCGAGGACCTCTTTGATCTAGAAACAGGGCCGGGTACCTTTAGCGATTTGCAGCACTTTATTTGTGTTTAAAATTTTAAGATTCAAATGTCGGCCCTAATTAGCTAGAAAATGAACTGCAGGGAATTTTATTGTGATATCTAAAGTAGTTAGTCATACAATGAAGGCAGATGAAACAAACAAAAAATTGTTCATCATTTATCGAAATCAGTTTTAAGGTATTCTGTCAATATTTATGTGACTGTATGCACATATGTATTACATATATAATACTTATGAGTATATAATAAACCAATATTATATGGTTAAGTTGCTTATCAAAATCATTGTAAACATAAACATATATAATTTCTCGTAATGACAAATTGAAAACAATATCAATAATGCATGCTGAAGGAATTAAATTGCCATTCTCATTACGCTTAATTAAAAATCAAAAATCATACAAAAGTAAAAAAACATTTCAAATTTTTAGGATCTTCGTTATTATTACGCAGTCGTTGATGCTGTATATATACAACACTGCATTGGTTTTGTTTGACTCAGAAGTTCCGTTTTTCTTCTCAAAACCTGATCCAAAATTTACGTGTGTTAGTTTGTTTGGTAAACAACATTTCGCATTTAAATTTTAAAAATGATTAAATTCTTCTTTTCTTTTGTGGATGATGGTGTAATTTCCTTTGCTCGTTTTAGCCAAAGAAAACAAACTGTCATTTTATATTTTGGGTAAACATATATTTTTGAGAACCTTTTTCCGTATATAGAGAAGTTTCTATTTATGTTTTACTCGTTTAATTATACTTTAACTTGCTCACTATTCATATACAATTCGTAGAGAGAAAGTACGATTTTTATTATTTGTTTACTTACCGTCATTATCATAATGAAATAACTTTTGACGAAAAAAATATTATTTGCACTGAATTTTTACGTCTCCGGTTATGTTATACCATTGATTATCATGATATGTACCGCATAAAACGTCTAAAATTTACAATATTTACATAAATGGACGGTATAAGCTACTGCAATGAAATGCTTCCAAAAATATGTTTAAAAATAATGTCATGGCTTGGTTAGTTATCAACATAAAATAAATATTGTACCGTCGGTTGCAGTATAGTAACAATTTTATTGGCAAATGATAACTAAAAGTGTGGTTGATGAAAATATGTGATGAATGGTTTATTGATACCATTATTTCATTAAAAAAAGAAATGAATGTTTCTTCAAAATTTGCTCATGTGTCAGCGTAGAAATTATCTATCATTTAAAAATCTTTGTCAGCTTGTCAAATAATGGATAACTCATGCATATTTATGACTTTAGGTTGTCGTCACGGATGCTGTAACTCAAGAGAGGATGGTCGTTGCTACTCTGTCGGAGGGGAATTACTTTGGAGAAATTAGTTTGTTGAAGTTAAATGAGGGCCAGAACAGACGTACCGCTGACGTAGTCTCTCTCGGATACTCGGAACTACTTTGTCTATCAAAAAAGGACTTAATGCAGGTTAATTTCCGCTTCTTTCTCACTCTAAAAATTCGTTTTATAAATTAAAATCGCTAATTCGTTTGAGAATAGTTTTTCTTTGCGAAGTAAGACATGGTCAGTTTTTTTTATTTTATCAAAGCCCTCGTCTATTTAATGAAATGTTAATTGTTGCAGATACCATTTCTAGAGGACCGTAAGAAATAAAATAAATACAAGGTCCCCCCCCCCCCCAAAAAAAAACACACTTTAAACACTTTAATACTTTCAATCTCGACATTTTAAACAATGTTTATTCAGTTCTATTGTTTGGTAAATAATCACACTTTCCCCCCAAACATTTTGGCCCATTCGCAGTGATCTTGTCCCGTTCATTGTTATTGCATTGGTCTTGACAAAAACATGAATCGCACGCACTGTAGAAAGTACTAGGGATACACCGATGATAAGGTTGCGTGGTGGTGGTGGTGGGGGGGGGGGTGGAGTTGGGGAAGAGGTGTACGTGATTTTATTTTTTTATGACTGATATAGATGCAGTATATATAGAAGTATCGTTTTTCCCTTTTTCCAAAAGTTAGAACTTCATTGTTTATCTTCTTTAATAGGTTTTCCTTGCAGATTTTTGAAAACTTTTGAGTAAAACCTCAAAGTGTTTCTAGCAATGATAAGTACGTTCATATGTTGCAAATATCATAACATTTCACCTAAAATTACATAGGCAACCGACGATAGCATACTAAACATTGTAATATATGATTTCATGTGTTTGCGCATGTCTCATGATACTCAGTAATATGCCTTGAATCAATGACATGCATAATACGGGTTGGGGGGGGGGGGTGCATTGTGCCGTTAACGGATTCTATTGTGTATGCTGATAGATATGTTTTTGTTGTTGTTTTTGTATTGTTTTATACAATTCATTTTAATTTCCAGGCTTTAGTCGAATATCCAGATGCGAAGGATGTTCTTGAGAAACACGGCAGGGATAGAGTTAATCAAAACAAAGAAGCAACAAGGTAAAAACAGAAACGCCATTTTGAAATTATTTTTGCAAAAAGAAACCTTTTCATTCACCGCTCTCGTGAATCCGCTCTACTTTTCAAAAAAGAAAGAAAAAAAGACGACATTGTTTATCTTCCCCAATCCGGAAATGACACTAGTTGAATGTGATCGTTGCAGGATATAGGGTGAGGGTATATCTTCATCTCCTTACTTATATAATGTGTGTCTTCCTGTTATGCAATCTCTATATTAGGCCTACTGGTGTTTTGTTTTCATTATCGACTTTGAAAGTTTTCCAGACAGATATATGCTATAAACTATTTTATGGTGTTAGTTAAGACTCAGGGTATAGTCAACCTGAAGGCAGTAACATCTTGACAGTGGATAATAATTGGAGATAATCAATACTTTTAAAACGTCATAAAACAAAATATTTACACCAAAAAATTAAACAACCGGTCACACTTTGTACGCCCCAGAAGGTGAGAAACTAATCCACGATCAAGCCCCCAAACTCCTTAAGTTCGGTTTTGCAGCTTTTTTTCAGCATTGTCGTTGAGATATGTCACGTGACTAATCGTTGAATTCCCACACCGGATATAAAGGCACTACATATGATCTTTGCCAAAAGGCTAAGGAGCGAGCGGTGTGTGCATTGAGTCCCGATAGTGGGATGCCATGTCACTTAAAGGAGTATTCATGTGGCCAAATTGTGTTGTTACGCTTTCCAACCTTTTGTTGCATGTTACTTGTTCTCCTTAACAATCAAGATGGAAACAAGGTTCCTAATATCATTTTTTTATCACAATTAATATTTATGTATAGCTTTGGGAAATTTGCCAGGTGTAAATGGATGACAACAATATGACATAATAAAGTGACAGAACAAAAAACCATAAGTGACGATTAATTCTTTGATTGAAGTGTGTAGTTAATTTGGTAGTGTCACTAGATAACTGTACGTCTGTATGTGATTGAACCATACGCAAAGTTTTGTAGGAACATTCCCCGTACTAGACACGTTGGCCAAACAGATACTAGGCTTAGTTTTTTTTTTTAACAAAGAAAGGTGTAAGTTAAGTTTTGTGTCTTGGAACCGAGCTATAATTAGATGTCAAACATGTAGCTTAATTATCCGACTTCGGGCAGTCTCTAGGTTACATATAAATGTTTTTAAGGAATAAACTATATTTCGATTTAGATATGTAATTTAACAGCAAAACGATACCTGTAAACTTTGATTAGATTACAACGACGTAAATCAGAGAGCACCATCTCCATCCCAGACGGGGTCAGGATGCTTATGAAGGAGAAAGAAAAACAATCAGAGCAAACTGGAGACAGAAAAACAAGAACGGAGAAAATGTGGAACAAAGTTTATGACAAAAGTAAGT
>KN890080.1:33093-51727 GCA_000934455.1 Apostichopus parvimensis
ATTGCAACTTTCATTGGTTCTTAAAACCTTTTCTTTCTTAACTTCCTTTTTCTTTTCTTTTTTCTTTTTTCTTCTGCAGGTATGGAATGGTCTGAACTAAATAAGGTCATTAAAACGCTCCGTACTTTTGACAGCATTGTAAGTTTACAAATATATTGCTATCTACCGCTTATTGTATGAAAACTTATCCATGTGATGAGAAAATCGTTTATTGGTCTAGAGGCAGGTAAAATTATAACTGATGAATAAGTTAATTTAATAAAAAGAAACACATACGTAAGTGTCGATTTATAATAGCTTATTGTACTAAATTACACAGACGTATAATAAGCGAAGGTTGAAATTCAGATGAATTTTAAATGTTTATTTAAAGTCTTCAATTTCATTCTTAATTTTCTTTGGTCGTTATACAAAGACTTGAATTCAAATTTCTTATATGGCACAGTATAGCTATGTATTATAAAGTGATTTTTTTGAGAAGGCGAGCCCACCCATCATTAAATCAGTAAATGTGATAGAGATGTATATGACTATATGATGTGACCTTTCACCTCCTAACCCTCCACCCACCCCTACTCTCCGCCCCCCCCCCTCCTCAACAGCTCCGAAAACACATATATATTCCGTATGGGAGATGTTTTCTCCATATACCTTGTTTTGCATGGTAATGACTTGAGCAATTACAGCATAGAGCGACCAAAAACTAATTTGCTTTATTTAATGTTTTGCTATAATGTTCCCTGAGTGAGGTGACATTTTCCAATAGCTGTTAAATCAATCAACATCTTGTCAAGTTAAGATTATCTCATGCTGAAAGTTGCTTTTATTGCAACAAACAAATAGATTTAAAAAAAGGGCGAAATTTTCATAATTAAGTGCTCTCATATATCATGTGACTTTTTCAAACGTTCAAAATGGAATCTCAAAGCCCCCCCCCCCCCATCCCATCATGAATTTTCAGTTTTCATATTGCGAAACTAAGTTTATTAGATTTGTGTTGAGTTTCTTTTAAAAGCTGATTGTGATCATAGTGCTTGAATATTGTTCTTATTATTATAGTGTTTCGAAATATAAAGCATAATTACTATATTTTCATTACAATATTCATATTTATCTTCACACAGTCAACTTCTAAACGCATGAACGATCTAGAACTTAAGGTAAGAAAATGAAAAGTTTATATTTCGAGTAATTTCTTATAAAATTGGTTTAAGTTCCTTTATTACAAAAGCTCCTGTAGACTTTTGCAAGTTATAAGAAGATATGAATATGATAATATGTTATCAAAATATATATAATATTTAATTTTGTTCTTTAACAATATATGGCGTATTTATATCATTAACCTACTGAATGAAATGTCAGGATTTCATTTCCTAACAATTTTTTTTTCTTTTCATGTCACGTATGATATTATATAAATAAATAAATAAATGATATTCGCACACTTTTTTTGATGAATATAACTATCGATCCTGTGAATGCCACTCGGTGAGTCCCTAGTATAGGTAAATAAAGCTCTGATGTTTGCTTCTTAGCTCTCTCTAATATAATACGGTAACCAACTTCTGTAATTAGAAAACAAAACTATAAAACTTAAAACTTAAAACAAGACTTAGAAATATTTGAGACAACACTATTGATCAAGACAAATTAATTAAACACAAAATTACATTATCTAATATCTTCTAGAGGTAAGAGCAGAAAGGAGTGAAAATTATTAGATCACAAACAAATAACTTTTTTTAAAAAAACCCATGTGAATCATCCTAATGAATCTCTGGAAATAAAGAACAAGTGAAATAAAACGCCCCATTCATAGTGCCTCTTTATCCAAGTAATAATAATAACAATAATAACAAGCTTCAAAAGAACAGCCAATCAGGCTCCAAAAATAATCATTTGACGGAAACCTTCCTCTATATATGTCAATAACTCAGCTTTCACAGATGATTTAAAGGACAAATGAATCGTCAAAAAGAAGAAACTCATTTTCAAACGGTCACCCAGATTCTCTCAATTCTTTTTTTGGTTTTTGCCTTGTTTGCTATTTATCCTATTGTCTTACCGCATATCATACATTAAAGTCCCATCATTTAGCACCTCCAAATTTCAATTTATAAAGGACGATGTATCTTTCTTATTCCTCCTATTTTCTATATATTTTTTTTTACCAAGCTTTAATGGTCTTGTTTATAGGAAGTTAAAATTGAAGAAGATGATATATTTCTGCTAATAGAAATTTGAGCTTGTACAGATCTCACAACTATCCCATATCGCTCTTTTATATACCCCCTCTTTTTGATTGCCTCTCTTGTTTGGAAGTAATTTTACAGAAATGTTTTTTGAGGGAATTGAAAATTGGACTTTGATTAAACAGAGAGCCATGATGAGGGACTATCGAGTGACATCGACAAGGGGGAAAAAAACAGGCCCTTCGTGGATTAAGTCGTAGTGTATACTACCCCGGCCTCGGCGAGATGAAATATAGCTAACCGATCGCTAGTGTATTTCTTCTGACATCGAAATGGTTTCTCCCCAATTATGGAAATGGATTCGGATTTTACTTTCATTGATTGTTTGACAGCATGGGACGATTATGTCGATGCGTGAAATACTGCAACAAATACACTAAGCAAGCGCGATGTGCCCCTCCGATTTTTCAACTCCCTGCTATAAACAATTTCTCAAGAACTTCGTTCGAAAAGAGAGCTAGGGAGAGAGAGAGAAAGTAATGATAGTATTGCAGCGATCATTGACGAAACGGTAAAAACAGGAACAAGTTATTAAACCACGATCGCCTCTGTTTATTAAGCATTTACGATGATACATGAGCGAGGAGGCGCTAGAAAATGAAAAAAATTCTATCAACTAGATAGGCAGTAGATTGCCCTTGCCTGATATCAACTTGTATCTGTTTCATCTCATCATTTGGGATTATTAAGGGTTACCTGCTCGAATAAGCTATTGGCTTGATCTATGATAACTGGGACAGAAAATAAGAAGAAGAAGAAGAAGAAGAAGAAGAAAAAAGGGGGATCTTTTAGGGTGATTTTTTTTTGTGCTTTTCTTTAACCATTATTAGTCTTACAGAGAAAAAAAAAATTCACCTTTAGAATAATTTGCAAGGCTCCATCCATTTAGAATCCTTTTTCATTTCCGTCTACCCCTTAACTTATACTTTTTTTGTTTTTTTGTTACTCTCTTTAATTTGTTCCCCCTTTTCTTTTAAATTAATTCAAAAGCGGGCAATCAAGTAAACGATCATTTTGTAGAAAGGAAGAGACACATGAGGAATGCATAAAGATAGCGAATAAATAAAAAAATAAAAAAAAGGATTGAGAAAAAAAGAAGAAGAGGAAGATAAAGAGAACAGTAACAAGGGAATTTTATTAGAAGTAGATGAGCTAAACATGAGATAATAAACTGTGATGAAGTTATAGCTGTGTTTAATGATGCCTTAATGGTATTACTCTTAAATGATCAAAGTGATTAGTTGAGAAAGAGTGTGATAAAAAGAACCAGAATGCAATGCATTTCTCACTCGCGGCGGATGTGACACTCGCGATGCTGTTATTGCAATGGCTGAGGGAGGAAAAGTATAAAAGACCAGGAAAAAAAGGAAACTTTGAACTTGGAAAATGACAACTAAATAAGAGAAATTGAAAGGGTTTCCACTTCAAAATACTAGTTTTTAACTGCGTGCAAGTCAAAAGACGAGAGAGAGGTGGAGAGAGAGGCAGAATTGTTTATTAGTTAACAATTTTATCGTTAAACGTTATCTTTATGAAAAATGAAATATAAAGACGAAATATAACTGAAGTTAATCAGGACGAACTATAGTTGATAGAACTGTACTCTGTTGTTAAAATATATGTAGTTTTTCGCATAGTGACTAAATGTGATATTTGTTGAGGCAAGTGTTGTTGAGGCAAGTGTTGCTGAGGTAAGAGGCGGGCAACAGTGGTTGGAGAGAGAAAGATGATTGCATAAGTTGACATCTTCCTTAATAAAAAATTAACATGAATACAGGAAAACATACATCTTAGCAGTATAACAGAACATTATAACACATAATATTTGAATATGACTGTAGTATTTAGGTTGTATCCTTTCAACCTTTCAACCTTTCAGCCTGGTGTAATTGGGTTGAGATGTGAGAAATGTGAATTTTCGTGCAAACTCTTTTAATGAAACAAGTAGAAACCATTTAGCACAAAGAAAAGGAATGCGAATTTTAAGTACAAAGAAGTATAGTTTCTATAACTTTAAATGACGAGAAGTGTGAAAATTAAAGATAACAAGTAGGTATATATTACAAAGTAGTGAAAACAGACATAGAAACACAATAATGGTGAAGCAATTGATAATTTGGCAATGTGAGATACTCAGAGAGTCACTGATTAAATTAAGCATTTAATTTCAGGTACAACCACTTTGTTAGGACACGGATGGGGGACACATTTAACGTTGAAGAAGGGCTTGTTATACGCGAGTGAAAAGCGCTGTTACGCTATCCTTGCCTATAAGTTTGCATGAATGGTGTTTATATTACGATTGAATTTCATTGTGTGAAATTTATGGCAATAACCTATCCACCAACCAAAAATAATTATTTAATAATGATCTATATATTTCTTACGAATGCTAAAGGTAAGCATTGCCCTATAGAGATAAACTTTTATGTGTAAATACTTTCGTATGTCTTCCTCTCACCAGGGGGTAGAAAGCTTCCAATGTGTGTGGAGGGGGGGGGGGGGCACAACATCAGAGGGGCACTTTCTCATTCCACAACCACCACTCGTTATGCTATAAACCGATAGACATGGCCACATCACTTAAATATATATGATATGTTAGTATGCTATCAATACTATTATGGTGCGCTGCAACATTGATTTGTTATTTATTGAGATTGTTTATTGTTAACCGTGCTATAAAAAGATATGGGATGCCATTTAAAAATAGCAAGTACAGACTAAAAATAAATAATTAAAATGAAATATTAACATTAATAAAGGCTTAAGATATCCAAAAATCAGTTCTTCATCAAAGGGGCACATTTTATTTGCCAGTAGGGCACATTTGCTATTTTGGAAAAAAGTGGAGGGGGGGCACGTGCCCCCAGTGCCCCCCGGCTCCTACACCTGTCTCTCACGATCTGTTCATAGTATGTTTGTTTTTTCTCAGTGCGAAGATCTTACCAAAAAATTAGCCGAAAGGGATCAGCAATTACTGGTGGCGATCCGTAGATTCACAGAACTGGAAGAATTGATCGGCGTTCATCCGATCCCCAAGAATGGTCACAACCGTCCAGAGTCGCATGGTCAAATATCCTCGTTGGTCGATGATAATAAGACGACTACGAGTAACCGCCATCAAACGGTTATTAATACGAATAGTGTATTTGAGAACCGTGTTCGCCGGATACAGGATATATTTGAGAGTCACATCAAACGGATTTATACAACCGAATCTCACCTACGGACAGACCACCGAACACATTCAGAAGTGAAATCCTCGATAGAGGAACGGGAGAGGAAAGCAAGAATAAAGCGAAAAAGGAAATCTTCCAAACGATTTTGCAATTTGTCCTTTTCAAGCGATCATTCTTTCACCAAAACGGAACTAACTCAGGTGACGTCAAAGGAGAATGTCACAACGACTATTCTCATACCAGGGATCAAGATTAATGACGTCATTATGCAAACGCCTTATAACTGGGAGCCAAAGTATATCGTGAGCGGCGAGAATTCGATGACGTCACATGACATACCTGCAGGCCGAAGCGGTAAGACTAGAGAATTACTGAAAAGTAAAGCGGAGAAGTCCGGTTCATCGCGCAGGCGCAGTACCAATGCTGATTCGTATTCCAGTGAGACGAGTGACGTCATTAATAACAACGGCGCAGAATCCAGTTCGAGTCACTGTATGGAGATAAGGGAAATGAGTATACTGTCAATTTCACCGAGGACTTCCTACGTTAATTCTTCCGCGGATTTTACGGACGCGTCTGCGTACAGCGATTCTTCTTCCGACAGTGACAAATATTCTTAGAAACTTATAAATATTTCAATTTATAAGTTACTATTGGCATTCAGCGACTCTCAACGCCCTAGTTTCAGTTGGTCATTAACCCTTTCTTGGCGGAAATACTAAATGCGCGGCGTTTCAGATAACAATATGTGCTCTAAACTTGCTGACGCAATTTTGTTTATTGTCCTTTGGCAAATTAATCACAGAAGATTTCTGTAATAATTATCAGATACAGTTATGAACTGATGTCATTCATTTGATAGACAACATGATGTAACGGCAAGGAAAAAGAAAATAATGAAAAGATACAAGAATTTATATTTATTAATCCGTGCTCAGTTAACGACGGTATATATATATATATATATATACGGTATATACATATATTTCTGTCTACAGATACGAGAAAGACTATTTTCATGATAAAGAATATTGTAAGAGATTTTGTAAGGAGTTCTATAAGCTACACGACTTTCTAAATCGCAAATGTCATTCCTCAACAAGAGGGAATATTGAGGGCTGTATAATGGCTTTAAACTTCAATGAGTACTTTGACGTCAATGTTGAATACATTGTGTATTTTTCTCGTACATATGTGCAGTTTACTTTATTGTTCTTTTAATGTCTACTTTAATACTTTGTTTTATGTTACAGTATACCGTCAAATAAAAAATAAAAGGATTATACACTCTCTCAAATATCAAACATATTCAAATTAAACCTATTTTCCTGTGGGGGCGGGGGGGGGGGTATATGGTACCGGATACTTCTATGCAGATGAATATAGGTAGGGAATTACAGCGTTATATACAGCATTTACACTGGTTGAGCAGACAAAAAATAGGCATATATACCACGAAATACGGTAAGCGATTCAAAGGTACGTAGATCAATAGTAGTACTAGCTATAGGAACGTATGTACATACCATAGCAATATTAACCTCACATATTTTCCATTTGTGACGTCACATTAATAAAGCATTTTTTTCTGTTATTTCACTAATATATATAATTTACTAAAAATTTTTTTACTAAAATTTACTAAAATTTTACTAAAATTTACTAAAATTTACTAAAATACTAAAAGGACTGATCGAGTATTTCTCCATTGAAATAAAATGGCTACAAAGGAGTACAAATTTCAATTACAGAACTGTCACACAGCCAATTTTTCATAATAATTAGTTTGAATGACATGCAAGCTTACATCGAACACACTAATTTACATATAAAAGAAATTTATTTAATTACTTCCCATTGAAACGGAAATTTAATAGGTCAACCTTGGGATTGGTATTTATATGATAGGAACTTCACAGATCCAAAGCAAAACGCTGAAAAAAAATATGGCCTACACCAATGTTGTCAAGACTGTCTGGAAATCTTTAAGCTGTCGGGCCTTGTAATACCGTTTGACACAGTATAATGGCACAAACCATTAGTTTATTGACGTCATTTGAATGTTAATAGTAATCAATAAATGAAAAAAAAAAGGTCTGAAGCATTATCGGGCAGAAGAAGATATTATAAACAAATATTAATGAAACTGGAGCCACCCACTCCATATTATAGCTTTTTAACCCTTTCCTGTATAATAAAACAAATATCGCTCTTTTTTCATGGCGAGGAATTCTTGTATATTCTCAACTTCAAATTTGCCGCCCGAAAAATCCTGACAAATCAAGATTACGTCATAAGTATATATTACGCCATAGGTATATATTACGTCATAGGTATCCATGTGTGATGAGGCCCAAAAGATGAATTCATTATTATTTGAAATGAGATACTGAAATGAACAACATTGTACATGGGATGGTGAAATGCATAATTTTGTTTATCACTTACAGCTCCTCAGTACTGCATCCAAATATGAGCGTGCTTTAGTTGCCAGAAACTTGCTGAAAAGGTCAAGTTTCCTATAGATTGTGGAGATACTCCAAGTTAGTACCAGAATTTGAGGACTGTTAACAATTGCATAATATAACATTTCAGTCTGTGATAAAAAAAAAAATGAAAAAGAAAAAAATGCTAACATTTGAAAATTAGTGACAGTTGACTTTACTGAATGACCTTTAAGCACCGCCGTACAATTAATACTTCTTGGAAAGTAAAACAAATGCCATCCAAAAATGTCCAAGTTTTCTTCTCTTATTTTTAAAACATCTAAATTGATTCGTGACAATGTGTAGGTAGGTGACAAGTTTGGAAATGGGAAAAATAAATATCTCAGTGAGGAAAAGTACTTTGAATTTTCTTGTTGAAGTTGGAGCACAATTATGCAGGGGCGGATCCAGGATATAAACAAAGAGAGGGTGCACCCCCACCCCTTCTTCGAAAAAGATACATTTTAGACATAAAATGGTGCATTCTGAGGCATTTAAAGACCATAAATAAGTTATATAATTAGGTCTTTAAGAAAGGTTGTAACTATACTCATTTTTTAGTTTATTTTTTTTGGGGGGGGGGGGCATCGGATGACCCCCCCACCCCATGGATCTGCGCCTGATGTGTGACCATTATTAGACTTTCTAGCATATACAGTTGGGGGTCAATACTGAGGACTTCTAAGAATAGAAAAAGCAAGGATTTTTGCCAGATACCTTATATTGACAAACTGACATCTCCTGCCAGCAAGACGTTTAAATTATGATATCTTGTAAATTGTATATTTGCCAAGCTATTTGGGTATAGGTTGGTTTTACCTTTCCCTTCAGCTTTTGGATAAGCATTAGGTTCATTGGCCTTTTTTTCTAATTTTGCCTCGATTAAGTTCAGCAAACAGACCTAGTTTTTTTTTCAGACGTATACTTCCTGTTCTTAGAATCTCAACTGGTTGTCATATTGACTCGAAATCAATAGAACTGTTTTGTATATATATATGTTTTGTATATCTGTGGTTAGATAAACAACAGAACAGCGGGAACAATGCACCGAGGTCTTTAAACTATCTCAATCCCTTTATGAAATCGTTCAATCGAAAGACGAAACAGATAAAACAGTTAGTCATAGAGAAGTCATTTCTCGTGACTCGAGTGCCACAGGTATTACTACTATATAGGTTGTTCAACCTGGAGTGTATCACCATAGCAACCTGTCAATGACCTTTTCAATATTATCAATTAGAAAATATTATGTGGTTGAAATGCAACTGTCTTTCGTGCAGACTGAGACGGCACAGTGTGTGTAACTCAGTTGTGTGGACACGAATCGACGATGACACATATGCACGTGTGAGAGAGGCACACAATTATATCCAACACATTTTGAAAAGGCCGACAATATCTCATGCCCAAATTCTTGCGCAGATGTCATTTTAGCTGCACATTTCTCAAACCCTATACCCTTGTTATACAACCCCCCCCCCCCAAAAAAACATTTCACAGAAACGATATTTTCTCAATAGGTCACTTAATTTCTACTACTGCAATGTTTTGTCCTTTTTTTTCTTTTCTCTCTTTTTTTTGTTTGCAAGTAACATTCTCCCCCCCCAATACAAAAAATAAAATAAAAGCAAAACACAAAATATGCACAAATGAAACGCTAAAATTATTTTACTACAATATCATCGTTTTTACAGAACCTAGATTCGAATGGCATCATATTTTAAAAAAAAAATCCGCTTAGGCTATTTTACAAAACGTATCAATTTAATCTAGCTGTTTTCCCCATAAACCGGCATGTAGAAATTGAACGGCAACATCAGCAGGAAAATACTGGAGAATTTATTACTTTGCTTGTACAGTATAATATGGAATTTAACCTCTGCATTATACCAGGGTTGTTCCATAACAACTCCCTGAATATACTCTCTGTATGATTCTTCTAAACCCAAACTACTCCTCCTTTATGACTAGTCTTTGAGCAGGTTTGACGAGAGGGGGTGTCAGATGGTGACATGGTGTTGCCCGGGGTCATCTAGGGGGACCAGAGAAGTATTGGATAGTGTCCTCTGAATATGCAGAGACTTTACATGGCTCCCACCGCCCCTCCTTTTGAAATTAAAAAGGTTAATTTCAAAACAAGAATCAGTTCGTGAATCACTGACTTGAAAAAATCCAGCTTAGAGTCACGCAACACATGCAATTACGATATCGAAATTTCCGGCAGAAAAACACTCTTTATACTGCAATTTCACGTCAATCTGACCAATTAGGTGAATAATTACGTCGGAATATATTTTTTCAAGACATTACAATAAGTGCTGTACTTGACTGCTGTAGTTTTGTTTACTTACTACATATTGCAATTTCTTTTCTTAATGTAAAATTATTTTCAGAATATTTCACAGTTTTTTTGGGATAAGTCACCAAGAGTATTAACAGGGTCATCTTTACACGGAGAGGGGCAAAACCCGGTAAACATAGGGGTCGATGACTTTACGACCGACATTTTAGTAGAGTACCTTTTGGTCATTACCCTATAGGTGGATCTAATGGATCAACAACTATTGTTCATCAACATTTACTAACACAATACATTGTTGACTAAACAACAGCCTAAGCTGTTAACCTTTCTCACCTACACCACACAAGTAATTGTTTGTTAGCAAGTTGTCCTTCTCACAGAGACACTAGTCTCCGGCTACTTGTTTTGATAAATCTGTGTCTTTTCAGCCTTCTTTGTTAAAAGAAAAATTGCTGGTAATTACTTCAAAAGGAAATAGCAAAAGGAGAGGAAGACCACTCTTATATATATGTATACAGGAAATACTTAATCGGTGAATAATCTTTGAATTGGACCGTGGGAACTCCAGGAAATGATTTGAACCCCATCTGAATCATACCAAGATTTCGACGGTAATTTGATGGTAGGAAAACGGCAACAGATAACCTTGCAAACTAAGAAGGGACAACTAGATGGGGCGGGGGTGGGGGGGGGGTTGAATTATGTTATTCACCGTTCTTTTGAAAAACAGACTTCAGCAGATTTACTATGAGAGAGTCATTTTAGTATTATAGGCTTGTATATTAACATAAAAGTATCGGTGTTTCAAAGTTGAATCTTTAAGGAATATTCCGAGGTTTCGACAATGTGACACCAAGAAGAAAAGACACAAATAAACAATAATAATAAATATACGCTTCTATTTGAAAACATTATGTCAATATATTGTTGCTTACTCAGTGAATATGACTAATATGACTAGAATTTATTGCGAGGGTAAGAGATGCTCTAGAAGCATATCATGAAAAGCATACAGGGACTCTGTGATGACATCATCATGGCAAATGTTCTTCAAAATCATTATTTCGCTAAGATAAAAAAGAAACATTAATGTATTGATAGCTTAATTTCCAAGGTTGATTCTCAATTACTTTGATTTTGCCAGATACATTAGCAAGGATTCACCAGACTTGTACTTTAAACTCATATCTTCGCTAACAAACGTCATCAATTTATGTCACAGTCCAACTAAATTGAGGAGGAAGAAACAACAAGCTAAGTATACGGTATTTGCCACATTTTTAAACTTTTCGAATACTCATTCAATGATTTTGAACAAATTGATATAAGTTTTGTCAACTGCCAAAGTGGGCCAAATTGTATCAGTTTTTTTTTTTTTTTTTTTGCGGTCACGCAGTTTACGTCTTGTCGCACCATAGAACTCATATCAGTACTTTTACATTGGTACCTTAGATTCTATCAATATACGACATGCAATTACATGACATTGCGTGATGATTAACGTACTAATTAATCAGTTTCAAATAAGCTCCAAAATTTCAGGGGTTTTAGTATTTTGTGCGGGTTTTGAGCTCTCATGTTATTATAATTCTAAACTAAATCTATTTTTGTTTGAAGGATTTCGTAACCATTTGAGTGAAAGACAAAGCTATATGAGAATGTCCTAACAGTCTGTATATGGTGATGATATGTTGGACAGATACGGTGCTCACTTTGGTTGGTGGGAGAATGGTGCACGTTTGGTGGTGTACGGTGTACGTTTGGTGGTGTATGGTGTTCGGTACGTTTGGTGGTGTATGGTGCACGTTTGGTGGTTTAGGCTATGGAGTGTGTTATGCTTCAAAACGGTGTTTCATGATTTCTGAACGAAGCTAAATGCATGGGGGTGAGAAGGTCCTAGAAGAACCCTCTGGCTTCGACTTGACAGAGTGTCAAAGAAGAAAATACAATCAGTTGTTATACATTTGAGAGTCTGTGTATTTCTGTATCAGAGAGGGGTAATGGGGGGGGGGGGGGGGGGGGGGTTCAGGGACTACAACAGAAATAGGGGCTGAAGAATTATGCTATCTCATTTTCTTATCATTTAAGGAAATATCGCAGTAATGCAGGTGATTTATGAAGACATCAAACAGGGGCCCTGTGAAATGTATTTTGCCCGCGCCGGGCCCCGTACTGGTTCTCGGCGCCTATAACAGAACTCTAATCTAATCGATCAAAGTGTGCGTCTAGGTGTCTGGCTAAAATTTATGACGTCATTGTTACTGCACAAAAATTGACTGAAGGTCCCAAGGTTTATCAGACACGTATAAACACCCCAAGCTTAGTAACCGAACGGTATACATACTAAAGTAACACTATAATATTGTTGATACCTCTAGCCTTAGCCTAACAGGACAATCAGGGCACTTATCTAAGACTAAGCTGACGTCTATTGTTGTGGCCAGGGGCATATCATTGCTTAGAAGAAAAGAAGAGTCCTCCGCTGCATGTGGACTTAGATCTTGAAGTAAACAAGAAAATGTCTTCAAAAGGGCCCTAATTATTCGGCGCCGATGATTTTCTCGTATTTACTGTTGTTCCTGGTATAATTCCATTAGTGAAATGCCTTCCGTATTGTCGAGATGAATAAAGGTGATTACAAGAACCAGTCTTGTTATCCAATTAGCCACTTAGGCGTATTCATTTGCGGCCCACCTCAAAATTGGTGTCGTTAAGTGTGTGGAGCTTTTCGGGGAGTAAAAATGTATGATGAACGACGGTTTTCAGTGATGTGCTTAAAATACGAAACGAAAATAGATATCGAATATGGGATCAACAGCAGTCTCACCACCGTTGTTGGTTCAGCATATGTCTGCGGTGTCTTGTTGTCTTTTCTGATCGAGAATGGCGAGGGGATGGGGGATTGGGGGGGGGGGTGTTTTATATTTCAAGAGCCCTTTCAGAAAATGTATTTCCCTGCAGGATAAATCCCCTTCTCTAAAATTTTCATATTTCATTTAAATTATACATAAGAGTCACACAAGATCGAGGAATGATCACAAAATCCTAATTCAGCGTGGTAAGCCTACTGACATACCTGTAGACTTCATTCTCTTACTTTCTGGGCTATGATCACATGATCAAGTCGGTGATAAGCCAAAAAATTATATATAACATATACAACTTTGCAAGGTCAACAGTGTAAGTCCCCACCGCCCCTGTACGTTTGTAAACGAAGTACATATAGGTCCCACTATACTCCTCCCACTATACTCATCCCACTATATAAATACTTACTCACTGTATTATGTTATTTGGTTCTGACATGTGCATACAGTGGGGTCTAGAGCCATGTCGGGCCCAGGGACAATTGAGTCACCCAGCTACATCCTTGTTTTTGGGAAGTAACAGTTTTCTTTTCTTAAAGAGTATTATGAAATGAGTAAACACTACTCCTTATTCCATACGTCCTCGGTCACTAAAACTGACGCCCAACCCCGCGGGGCCGTAGCGCCTGATCCCCTCTCTTGTCAGGCCTGGGTCTATACCCCACAGCCCAGTGTTTTTTCAGACACCCCCCTCCCCATGCGATTGTGGTAAATACCTGTGACATTTTACGATAGCAAACCCTAATTTGCACAGCCTGTTGCCAACCGGCCACCAATCAACCCTCCACCATTTTTTTTAAAATTTTTTTCTACACAAAACAATTGGATGGCTTAGGGCTCCCTCTAAATTTCATATTTGGTTGTAAATCGCCATGACAACAGAGAGCTATTAATGATTTTATAATGAAAAGCAATGGAACCGACGGTTGTCTGCTTAACAGCGACGATATCAAATATTTCTATGCAAAAAAAGAAAGAAAAAAAACACGAATAAATTAATTCGATAAAATTATTCGTCTCCAAAAACATGACATTAATCCGCTCATCTGTATTGTTCCAAAATATGCTAGGTTGACAGAAATGGTCAGCTACATCGCCCGCCATTTTCCTATTGTCATTGCATTCTGTCTGGGATATAGAATTTGTTGAGTAAAACACTCTTTGCATTTTTAAAATTTGGTCAAACTTTTTCAAGACACTTTCATCGTGCTCAAATAAAAGGGGGGAGTTCAATACTGACGACTCTTTAAAGTAAACCGATAGAGTAATGATCAAAGACCTTCACTACCGCGAATCACCAAAGCAAGTAATCATTATTACCTCTTATTGTTCAAAAAGAAGATCATTAATGGATGCTGAAGTTGATCAATTGTTATCTATTGTTATCCATCACATCTCCTTCTCATCTATACCATTCAAGAATTCTCTAAAACGGAGTCCGTTTTTTTTCTTCTTTTTATTGAAGTGACTGCCTTGGACGGGCCTAATTGCCAAGTTGGCATTTACTTTTGAATTCGATAAAGATTCTTGTCATTTAGCCTAGCATATCAGCAATAAAAAAAAAAGCCTGGATTCGGGATCGAACCGCTATAACCGTTCACTTTAATCTGATTGCACAAGTTAAAATTGTTCACTTGTGCTTGTTAAGGCATGTACTAAAATGAGAGTCGCATGGTTGTATGATTTTACGCTTCATTCATCCCGACAATAGTTCCATAGTCGCTCTGTCTACGGGGTACCATTGTCGACCCCTCTTTTTTCTTAAATCTTATTGTCATCACCCGGGTTGCAAGCCTCAATTATCAGCTGAATAGCTTTTCTAACCCTCCTGCATTCAAGTCATTAACTTCCCTTTCATATTAGTCCCTCCCTTTTATTTGTCGTCTATTAAGATGGTGCTCTGATGCTCTTTTCATCTTCCTTTTAGGTTTCCCGTTAGACCGACGACCTCTTTACCTCTCTTTTGAAACTTCATCCTTACCGAAGGAGGCTGGGTAATAACAAAACCTGAATAGTCGTCCTAAAGTTTGATCAAAAGGAGCTTTCTTTCCGTGCTCCTCCCTGTCATTAGCATCTCTGCCTCTCATATCGTAGACAGACAGGCTCTACATGCATTATCTAATTACCATGTCATTATAAATGCTCGAGACACCACTTCGATACCAAGTGGCTCCCACTGTTTTTTGTCTCCCCCATTTTCTCTCTGTTTGGGGGTTTATTTAAAGATATCCCTTGGTATTATCTTCTGCTTACTCATCAAAGATCGTTTACATAATATCATGTGTTCCCGAGATGACGACGGCATTAATCTGCCTCCAGCCGTTTCTTTTGAGTCTGCCACTGTATAAGTCCGCGTACATTTCATTAAATCAACATTTGACATTACGACAACTGTTCCAAGAACAAGAATAACAGAAATAGAAGAATTTTAAGAATAAATTAGTGAAGAATAAGATCAGAGAGACAGATAAAGGGTAAACAGCTATTTCTCTATATGCCATCGAACAAGTTAGATGTTTCAACATTAAACTTATTTTTCATACAATACCTCAGTTTGCAACACATTTTTTTTGGCGCAACCCCTGTTTCATCCCAACCAGACGGAGTGTGAGAGAGCTAGATAGGTATGGGGGTTTACGTACATCAT
This sequence comes from Apostichopus parvimensis, assembly GCA_000934455.1. Classification (NCBI taxonomy): domain Eukaryota; kingdom Metazoa; phylum Echinodermata; class Holothuroidea; order Aspidochirotida; family Stichopodidae; genus Apostichopus; species Apostichopus parvimensis. The sequence goes on from KN890080.1 coordinate 48,833, forward strand.
TTAGCACAATGTTATATATAGATCGCCGGATGTCTACTCTACGGTTTGCAGCCAGTGACAGAGCAAAGAGTCGAAATGTAAGGAGGGGCCGGGATGGGGGGGGGGGGGAGAGGGGGGAGCAGAGGAAGGGCAATTTGCATTATAATTTTACAACTTACTTGTATTCCCAGAGGCGTTGGAGAAAGGGGGGGGGGGGCTATAAGTGACGAATCCCCCAGAAGATGAGCCTTTACCAGATATTTATCATTTCTTCTCGTATAGAGATATTGAAGTATAAAAGTAAAATGTCACAAGAACGAACTACATTTAAATAGTCTTTGTATGTTTTCTTTATTCTTTTTCTTCGATGTACTTGCTTCAACAAGATTTTGAAGAGGAGGATAGGGGTGTGTGTGGAAGGGGGGGAGGGAGGAGGGGAATTACTTTTGAGTATTTCACTGCCGAATATTCCCCGATTGCCATTCGGTTAGTATGTAGAATCGTTAATTCCGCTCGTGTGCATCCTATCCCCTATGAAAAAAAGCGTGTTTTGTTTCTTCTCCTGTTTCCGTCATTAACAATACTATGATAGGGTGAGGGAATTCTTTGTTACCCAAAGTAAGTCATTTCCTGATAACGAACACTTGCTAAAGTTCTATGATATACATCCTTCTCTTGTTTTAACATGTTAAATTCTTATCCTCTGAATCAATCCAACCACATTGCAACCGACTGTGAATAATTTAACGTTTATTTTTAAATGTTATCAGACCAAGCAAAACAAACGATTCTTGTCTTTGAACTAAATAAAACCTTGAAAATGTTGATATTTCTTTGTAACAATTAGACAGACACTGTTTGTTATCTGGTAATCATTAAACGTTACTCGTTATATATATATAGATAGGAATAGGGGGTCTATTATTTCAACTCCATTCAGGCAAACCTTCTTTATCAATTACCGATTTTTCTACCCATCTGGGCCTGACTGCTATATTTGTGAACCTCCGGTATCAAATTATTACCGCGTGTTCGCCTTCTTGTAATTGATATAGCTGTATTATAAGAAAAAAGTAAAACAAAAATAATAAAAGACATCGCTTATTTCATTCAAATTTCTGAGAAACAGAGGTTACTAAACTAACACAAGTCTCTAATGATTGCTTGATTAGACTTTTGACAAATGTTATTGTTTTGAATAATTTGAATGATGAAGAACTGTAAAAACAGGCCTACCACAGCCGAGCCCAGTACTAAGTGTTCCCGATACCGGGAAGGGAAGGGGGTAGGGAAGTGGGTGGGGAGGGGAGGGAGGAATCATCTTCCAAATTATTTTCATAGACATGATTTTCACAGGGGCATGGTGTCGGGCAATTTTCGCAGCTGAACATTGTTGTGATTCTTCCCCCCCCCCCCTTATGTCAAACTAGTATTTGGGCCCCCAGGGACTCGATTACATGTCCCCCAGGGACTCGATCATATGGGCCCCAGGGACTCGATTATATGGGGGAAATAATATACATGTGGGTTAAACACGGTATTATCATACAAAAAATGCATTTGAAGATTCTACAAACGTTATGATATATGATTGGAATATTTGACAATTTAGAACATTCAGCTACTATATAAAATAGACTATATTCAATTGATATCTTGATATTGTTTTAAATCTGTAACATTAATTTCAATGTTAACTAGGGTCAAAAAAGAATTGTCTTTACTTTTGTTAATCTATTTGAAAGTTCCCCAAATAATAATAGTAATAATGAAGAAAAAAAAAGGCCTGTCCATTTTTTTTTGTCGGCTTCAGAAAGTCTTCACAGAGAGTTTCGTTGGCCTCAAAATTGCAACATTCTTCACCTATACCCTTACCTACAATTCTCTTTCCTTTTTTTCTAACGAAAGTTTGTAACTGTTTAGAATCAACCTCTGCGATGGAATGAAGAGAGGGGGAAAAAGCAGCCATTAATGTCTGTCTCGCAGCCCATTTGGTTAAAAGCAGATTTGCCGTTTGACTCAGCTTAGCTAAATACCACTTGAGGTGGAGGAAAAATGATTGTTTCCCTAGCCGCGGCCTAACTTTAAAAGAGTAATGCTACAGCGAGACAGAGCGAGAGAGGCAAAAAAAAAACTAAAAATCTATTTTGAAACAAAACAGACAACAGAAGCCGAAGTTAACCACCCATTAGAGCTGTAAATATACAAATTTATAGCAGATTTGACGAAAAAGGTATTTGGGTTGAAAAGTACGACAGAGCCATTTGAAAATTGCTCAACCCCATTCGTCTCGTTAATCGAGGCTATATCTGACCCGCTCAGTGCAATTAAACAGTAAATCATTTGACATGCTGGTTTGGCTAAATATTTTACTGGGAATTGATTGGAAGAAGGACTAGCAATTCTGAGCCATAAATTTGTAAATATTCATATTAGTAATGAAGACAACACTTTTTTTTTAAAGGTTGTTGTTATCATTATCTGCATGAGTGATAGTGAACAAATTCGGCTACAATCGTTGTGGCAGCAGTCGGTAATTTTCTTTTGAAACAAAATAATAAACTTATTAAGTCAGTTTTAAAGACACCTTCCTGCCCCCAAACCCCCTCCCCTTATTTTTTTCCCTTTTGTCTTTGTCTCTAAGTTATTCAGCATTATTCTTGGAAATGGACTCGAATATTCTTGAATTATTTCAGAAATTTCTTTGTATACCCACATTTAACGTTTCATTTGTTTTTCATGGGTGAGTGTGACCTACTTTTGCATGTCCTTGTCATCTCTGATACACCTTACAATTTTTAAATCAGATGTATGAGTTAACCAAACCTACTGAATATTCATCAAAATAAAAATTATTATCGCTCAAGTTACTAAGACACCGTCATCATCGTCCACCAAGTGGAGGTTTAATGAGTG
>KN890080.1:52087-63979 GCA_000934455.1 Apostichopus parvimensis
ATTTGAACCAGTGTTTAGCCGCGTTTTCCCCTCTTTTTTACAAATCTATTTTACCTAACATACAAACCAGCGCAAAAGCTTGGGGTTTATAAATCTTTCGTATATACATATATATTCATGGCTTTAGTTAAAAGTTTTTTTTTAAACAATCCGCGAGAGACTGAGAGAGAGCTAATCAAAATCGCAAGCGATATTTAAAAGCTATGATCATCTCGATTTTTTTTTTCTCCTCAACTGAATTGACGAAAGAAATAGCAAGAGAGGAGGATGAGAGAAACAGATACAGAGTAATATAGCGAGAAAGTGAGCTGGGACTGAGTTGATTGACATTTGCGATAAAAGTTCCCAATCACACCGCACGAGGCGTAATGATCTGTTTGACGCGGGTTTGCAAACAGCCTAATCACAACGTATACCACCTCTGCCATAGAAAGATACAGAGAGGAGTCATGCGCAGCCGTTAGAAATCACCTTATGAACTCGTTGCCGTCGACAATCAACGACGACGGGAGAGAAAATTCTCATTTTCCGATATTCCAAGCAGCCGGACACCTTTTACAATATATTTGTTGGCAGTTCATCAACTTGATTGAAAAACAAACCCCACAACAGAGATTTATATCCACACAAAAAAAAAAAAACTAGTCATTAAGATGAAGAAGCGAGCGAAGGGTTTTAATCAAAGAAAATATAGTAAAGAAAAAAAAGAAAAAATATAAGGAAGGGGCCTTTGTGAATAAAAAATACAAGATGTTTTTTTTCTTTCTTTTCTTGGTAGTTGATTAGTGTGTAGTGTTTGCCAGGAGGGTATGCTTACATGTAAACGAATCCTCATCTCTTGGGGATGTGATATTGGCAGCGGGTTAAGAACAACGCTAGCGATTAGTACCCATATAAGGAGACTATATATATATATATAATAATAATAACAATAATAATACGGAATCAAAGATTTGCGAGTTGAGTAGCTTATAGCATGTTATACGACCAGCAACTTAGCAAATTGAAAATTTAAAAGTGTGAATAATAGAAATAATCTCCCTCATTGCTCATAAAGTGGCTGCCTCAGCGGAAATTTTGTTGAGCAAAATTTCAACGAAGAGATGGAATCAAGGGCGGTTTTGTTTCATCTTCGTGTTTGCTTTGTAATAATCTACCTGTTTCTTCCATCTTCAAGTTTTTTGGAGTTTTTTTTTTTTTTTGTATTTTGTTTATGAGACCAAAAAAAAATGATAATAATAATACAGTATTGCCTTTGGCCGCGGAGTAAGTAATATGTGTGAGAATATCGTGCGATAAGTAAATATTTGATACCCGGCGGAGGTCAAGGTCGAGGTCAATATACAGTAGAAACTGATAAGGAAAGTTTTTAACTTCTTTTTCTATAATTCTGTAAATATGAAAATGTAAGGTTTCGTTACAAAATATTGCGGAAAAAATTAGTAGGCTACTTAAGGTAGAAAAAGAAGATGTTTTTTTTGTGGTAGGTCCAAAGAAAGTTTAATTGATAGTTTATATTTGTGGCGTAAGTATATTGTTAAAAAGCATTAAATGCGCATAAAATATATTATGTATCTAGCTACCGATATATATAGCTCCCTATATCACGCTCAGCACAGTTCGATATATATGTATATATAGGCTATAGATAGCTTGCCGTATGTGATATGGGATTGCAACGAGCAGCTCGACACCGTCTACAGAATTATCGTTTAGGTAAGACCAAAAACATGTACAGATATAATTATTAATAAACATGTCACTGTAAGACAGGTTGTACATTTGAACAAACAAATATGAGAGGTTCGTATCAATTTATTATATACAATATCCACATGTGATGTTTGGTAATTACAATTTTTGACCGTCAAGCTCCCCCCCCCCCCCAAAAAAAAAGATTTGTGTAGGTCTATAGCATACTAAGTCAAAACTGTACATGCCATAATTTACCAAAATCATGCATCGGTTTACAATTTCACTGGTTTTCGCAAATTTCGGCGGATCAGAATTGCGCATTACCTTTTTCAAATACAACTAAGTTAAAAGAAAGTCTAATAACTTTCGTTCATTTAAAACTGGTCTCGTAGCGTAAATGTCTGTACCCCGGCCATTTAAATCAAACTTGTTTTCCCAAATTACTATACATGTATTTTGGCGTTCCCGTCCACCCCCCCCCCCCCCCCACCCCCTCTTGCTCCTCTTCCTCAGAATATATCCTCGTGCAATTTGACGATTGGTCCCAAATTTGTTGTTGTAGAATTAAATGCAATCATCGTCAAATTACGTAATAGAGATTCGATGGTTCGAGGTTCCCAAAAAGTAATAAAAATGATATCTTAATGTTTGGAAGAAACCATACTTAATATAAAATAGTAGAGACTTTTTAGTGTAATTTAGTATAGTGTCAAAATGACAGGAGAAATAAAACCCTATAAAGCCATAACTTTTTTAGTGCCGCATTTTTCGATAAAGATTGGATTGAAAATTTTGTCGTTAAAATGATTTCATTTTGAACATTTTCAACACAACGGTGGTTGTGTTCGGCATTATTACATAATACTATGGAAAGTGACAAGTATAGTGTGTAATTCAATGGGAGAATTAATTTTGGTATGACACCTGCATGGGTTAGTTATTCCTCACAATATATCTCTATGTCTAAATGACATAAATCACATAAATACGTTTGTTAGGTCTGTATCTCCTGTCAACCAATCTTTTTTAGCTGTTTCATCAATTCAGCCGGATGTCAGGAAGTAACCGTTGAGATAAAACATTAATTAACACTTTCTTAACATTTGTATCGGAAGTCCAACACTCTTACAACATAGCATAAATTATCAATACAAGCAACATCAGTGTTCTTACCCAGTACTTATGATAGAAAGAAATCAAACAAAGGAACACGCAATAAATCTTCAAACATTAAAAAGACATTTTACTGCCACTCCTTAATATTTTCCCACATCATACACTCTGTGATATTCAACCGTCTTATTAATTTAGCTGTCCAAGGGTAATTTAGTGGACCAAATCCTTCCGAAAAGTGTATTTTTGTAGCGTGAAGGAACTATAGATAAGACGGTAAAAATGTTAAAATAATATGTTAATATGTTAAACAATATTGCAAATCTTTAAATGTCATTAATATTGCGCCCAAATATGCTAGAAAGTTCAATAATGGTCACTATAATGTTAACATTTTAACGAATACTTTATACTTACTCTCAAAGTATTTACTTCATTGAGATATTTAAATGTCTAATTAAAAACTCCTTCTATGATTAGAAATAATACGAAGGATCAGAGAAGCCTCTAGAAAAGGATATTTGGGGAACTTCTAGCAATATTAGCGTTATAATGATAACAAAAATTAGGGCCAAGAGGATACTGATAACCATTAAAGCTTCAAACGCCTGATATGACGAAAAAGTTGTTACTCAGCGAAAACATTAATGGGCATACAACTGTTTGTATTTAAAGTGCAAGGGTGTTATTTGACTTATTTTAATTATCCCATCCATCCACGTATCTTCCCTTCAATACCCTACACCACAACCCCCATGAACATTGCATGGAGTGTTAAAATGTTTAAAAATATAAATTTAAGTTCTACTTTATCCATATTACAATGATACTCATATATGTAATTAGCTAATCAAGAAAATAGTATACATTGCTTTAATAGTTTTGAAAAACTTTTCTGAACTGTGTCAAAAGTTTGTCTTTAATCGTTGAAATTTCTATTGTTTTTTTTTGTTAATCTGTAAACTTAAGGCATTGCCGTGCAGATTGAATTAAGAGATTATTCGCGTTTATCATCGTTTTCCTATCTAATTTACAGCTGTTCTTCCAAAATATAGAACCAAAGGAAAATAATGTTGTCATATTTCTTTCATAACACAACACAATACCTATGCTTAATACCTATAGAACAACTGTTCGACAAATATGGCATAACTGTTAACTTGTTTTCACGCCCAGCATTTATACCAAACTATAAATCAAAAGTGATGTCAACAATAATTACTTAGTCGTTTCAATTTGCGTAATAACGTCTCACAGAAAAATTAAGAAAGAATCCTCCCCCAATTGGGCATAACGATTATTTACACCCCCCGTTGAGAAGTGAAATGCCGAATCCTCTTGACCACTTGCTGGCAATTAGAGCCCTTTCAAAAAGTTATAGCACTTAAAGAAAGTCAATCATTATACGGAATGCCATTGGATGACTTGATCATGACGTCATTAGTACGTAGCTGACTGGTTATAGAAGAAGAAAAAAAAACAGAGGTGTCAGCTAACGTACTCGATTTGATCATGCGCACGAGGTCCGTGCGACATCCGTTGATGTACAATACACAGTAACAAAGCCGATTACCGAAGCGTTTGGTGTTTACTAATTTCCTTCCAGGCAGATTACATGTTCACAAATATCAGTCCGCGTGGGGGTTATTTTCTCAAGTTCGTTTTTTTTATATATTCGATAGAAGTATAGGACACTACCACAACACTACTGTACTTCAGTCGGTTTATTTGTAAAAAATACAAAATACAAAAAACTTTGCGTTGGTGAAGGTTTCGTGTTTTCCTGTGGAGATATAAAAGTTTGTTCTACGCATTTCTCGTTAGCCCGTCATTCAATCATCTTGTACTTTTTCTTTCGGAGCAATTCGCCTTTTTCTTTTAAAACATAAAATTAAGTTCTCTCCTTATTTGTAACTTTAACACCATCTTCTCCTTACGTTATACTACCATGGTGTTTTAATTGAGACTGTATGTGGGGCACAGCATTGACTTACAGAGAGGCAGCAGGGATGCTAGAATCCTCATTTCACCCGATCAAACAGTCAAAAGGGAAGAGAAATCACGAGAAGCTGGATATAAACAGGGACCAATCATCTCCAGAGCGAGTTATGGCGCTTCTGAGTTCATCCTACCAATTCACGGCTAGTATGCCTTATATGGGATTCATACCGTCCCAGCAGATGCCGCCGACATCAGCGAATTTCCCCCTTGTCGGGTTACGCATACCCCCTTATTTCCCAAGCGCCTTCATGTCAGCGGCTGCCAACGGACCATCAGCCATTCACGCTGGGTTTTCTGCCACACACAACTCTGCATTTGCTCGACTCGCCGCTGCAGAGGGTCACATAACACACAGAAAACATAATAGTGCAATTTCGCCAGTACATTTAACTCACAGATCTACTTCTTCCAAAGTTGTCGATTTTTCAATTGATGGTATTCTTGGCACAAGAAACAGGGAAAACGAAAGAGAAGATGTCGATGACGACGACGAGGAAGAAGAAGAAGACGAGCATGTCATCCTCTCGGAGAGAAAGGAGGAGGAAAGAAACATTATTCATCACAGTCAACTTATTTCGAGACCTGTACCGGAAACGGAAACAAAATCAACTTTAATCGAAAAACCAAACAAATCATCTATTGACCAAGATAACCCTCTAGCAAGGTTCTCATGGCTTCAGTGTACGAGGTACAAACCACCAAGACTTCCAAGTAAGTTTACGTTCAAACTTTCTTTTCCTGCCCCCCCCCCCCCTTCTTCTTATGTACAGTGTGCAGACAAAATAAGCCACTGCTTTGGTTAGTTATGTACATGTTTAATTTTGAAAATAAATTCAATCCGTGTGATTAATTTAATTTAATACTAACTGGAAAACAGAGGTGGAAAGATTACATAAAATGCTACTGTAGTATATTTTTCTTTCAAATAATTATACAATATTATTATTTTAACACATTTGTATTATTGTTTTGATATTGTTTGGGCTTCAATTATTCTGCCAACGTTAGCACAAACCCGACGAAGAACATGGCGTTCATATCGTTATTTATTTATTAAGTTGGGACCAAAATGGTAATATTTAGTGATCAAAGCAACTTAAACATGTTCTTTTTTTTAAAGTAACACTTACGGAAATATAATCGAACCAGAAAATGGAATTTTAATTATTTTACCCTCGGTTATTACAAATATAGCTTTCAAAAAAAAAACTTTAAATATAACTAAAAATTCAACTTAAAAACACTTTTGTATGGATAATATATCTTACAAGTAGTTAAAATATAAATACTCTAATATGTTTATAGAGAAATATGACAGTCGAACTAATTCGCAATTGCAGAATACCCCACAACTCACTCACACACACATGGCATTTTGAGAACGACAATACATCGTTTACTATAGGGACTTGCGGTCATAATCTAGAGTTGCGGGATATTCTGCGATTAAGTAGAACGGGGTTTTAACAATTGTATTGAGAAAAATGATTTTAATGGAAAAGAAAAAATATATGTAGGTCCATTTATAAAGAACAGATCATTAAACACTAGCCTATGTATAATTGTTGGTAAAATTAATGCTTTGTAAATCAAACTTACAAACATACCCCCCATAATTACCAAACGTTCACATTCTTAAATGGTACAGTGACCTATATATATATTTCTCTCCGTTGGATACTGACAAATAAACTCTAAAAATCAAAATAAAATTTCAAAAAGGTAACTATAGAAGGCTATTAAAAGAATACATCGCAAAGAAGTAACTTTTTCAATTAGCTAACTATGATTGTTTTAAATAAATTTGGTATATTCTAATCCCCTATTGGGAAAAATATGAAAGAAAAAGAATATAAATAAAGGCAATTAAATCTCGTAAAATTAATGGTCCCTCTAAAATATTTATAGCATTCTCTTATTAACTACTTCAATGTAAAATATAAAATGTAAAATATAAAATGTAAAGCCATTTGTTTGATTGGTTTTTGTTTTATGTTTATCTTCTTCGTTTCACTTTCTTAAACTTTCTTTATCACTTAAATCAAGATTTAACCTCGTCATTATCTTAGAATCATAAAACAAAATCCAACTGAAGAAAATGAAACTCTGAACCCGTCAAAATCCCCCCCCCCCCAAAAAAAAAAAAACCCAAAAAACCACACTTAACATTAATGCTTAAATATTTAGAAAGTTTTTACAAATATTTTTGCTAATGGTTAAACAGTAAACAATTTAATATCTGCCTGAGTTTGTTTTCTTCTTCCAAAATTAAACAAATTCATTAATTATTTCATCAACTTATTAAAAGTAGGTTGTTGTCAGTGGAAACTTATTTACCTTTACCTTTCAGCATCAGTTCGGGAAAAACACCAGAATAATGATGATTTCATTCAATCTTATTCAGAGGTTGAAGAAGTTTGAAGATTTTACATGAGTATGAGGGAGGGAGGGACGAAGGGGGGGGGGGGCTAGCTTGTTGGGAGGGGCATGATCGGAAGGAAAGAAATGATCAGTTTTAACGAAAGTACATTGAATACCCCCTTCTTCATGGTGATGTGGATTTGTTAAAAAGAAAATCTTTAGATGCGTATAAATTTAATTTAAATAGAATAAGTGTGAGTTGCTTGGTTAAGAAAATATGATTATCAATAAAAACGTGGTTTTTCTCCTTTCTTTAAGAGCACCTTATCATTTAATTGTGAAAATAGGTCTTGAGCCTTCATGTATCTAAGTGTCTACGAGGAACTCAAAATAATCAAAGCAGGGGGTGAAAAGTTGACCTCTTCATACAGCAGAGAAAATAAATGATTTGGTGGTATCAATAACTATATATGAAATGTTGTTAAACTTTTTTTTATTACGACATTTTCGCAAATTTTTGTTGTGTTTCGTAGAATTGTATTGGAAATTGAGTACCGGTCGATGATGAATTATTTTGATACATACACAGTAGGTGTTCCCAAGTTTACCCTAATATGTCATAACTTTTGTCAAAATAAAATTTCACGCTATTTAAATAAGCCAGTACGGTTTCTTTCTATAATTAAATTTAGTGACAACCAGTTCAGGAGAGCGACTTTATTGCTGCAGGGCATTTTCCCCTCTCGTTTGTGTTGCAGTTTTAACATACAATATTTGATTGTTTTCAAAATGTTAATTAAAACAGTCCCAAAGTTGTAATACATCTTGCGACACACAAGTATAAAATTTGATTTGAGAGAACGGGTGGGGTGGAGGGGAGGGTGGAGGATAATCGTAAAGGAGACTGTCCCACAGGCCTGTGAAGTTTCTCTTACACATGATGGTGGCACAAATGGGGTACAACAGTTTGCATGGTGGGGGGGGGGGTGTGCTGGGATCGTGTCCCAACTCATCTACTCCTATTCTTCTTAAACCCCTCCTTTAGAAGAGGTGCACATTTACAATCCTAGTGTAAAGTTTAATAACACTAAAACGTGTAAGTCTGAACAAGTGGAGGTAATTATCTCAACAATACTAAACGTTGCCATTTTTACTCAAATATTTATGATTGGAAACCTGAAAAAGTGTGCAATGGTTCGTCATATGGTAAAGAAATTAACACCTAACCTAAGCATTAACTATAAAGAGTTACTAGGATCAAGTTTGTTTTCGCTCTCTCACTTTCTCTCGCTGAAGTAAAACAAATAAACAATGCAAGTATAAACACAAATAATGTGACAGAATATTCCCTTGAGTTATTCTTTCATCAACATAACTATATCATTTCTTGTGTAAATTGAAAGCGGTTAATTATTTGAAAATATATTGTTAGGCCGTTATTTAAAATAAATTTATATTACTGTGAGATAATATCGTGCTCCGTACATGGGTTATCCAGCATGCGTTGCCCGCGGGTCATTAACGGCTCGCAAAAGATTTCAATCCGACCCGCGAAATAAAATTTGGCCCACAATCTTGACTGATCAAGTTTTTCCTGTTTTTACTAATGTAATGTGTAGTTCGTTTAAAATTTATCTTTATCAGTTAATTGGGTATTAATTAATTAATGATCGCATGGCATTGCTTTTCTTAATCTCTGTTTGTTTTGGGTATAAATTGTAACACAATTCAATACGTCACAAATAGTGAGATATATTTTTGCTGTATAATATTACAAATATTTTCATAATCTATTCTATTTTTTTGTTGGTATACGAAACATTTCGTTTATAAACCTTACCTCAAACGAAAGGATAGTCGATTTGTAACCATAAAGTAGAAAATTTGTCACGAAAATGAAGAATGAAATACCAATGAATGTTAAATATCACTCCAACCCTTAGACCAAGGTAAGATTTATAAACATTCCAGTATATGGATTGATGCTGCACTGATGTGTTGATTTAATTATTTACAAATGAAAACGTAATAATCCAACTCGGAAGCAAAACTCCAGATTTTGTGACATTTTTAAAGCATATACAGTATTCGATAACTTGAGTTCATGAATTATATAATTAACATGTAAATAATAAACTTAACTTGTTTTACATACCTAGTAGCTGATTAATATATAATGCTCCGTCGTTCCCCAAGTTTGCAAGAAAAGAAATTGTTTAAAACACAGAACCCCCCTTCCAAAACAAAAAGGAACAGCGAAAATAAAAAATAAAAGCATTTTTGAATGTTGAGTAACACAATTGTTAATTAAGAACAAATAAAGTATTCTTATTTTCTTTATGTTTATTTATTATTCTAACTTATTTGTTGTTTTCATTGTATAATTTTTTATCCACTCTATTCTTGAATAATTCAGAGTTATGTTTGACTATTATTAAAGACAATAGGTTTATTATTTACGATTATATGCAAAATTTATGAACCTTAGAAATGAAATAATATTTATTATACAATACTACCAGGTTTGCACACCAATTACTACTTGGACCATGAGAATAGTTTCTTTATTTATATTTTTGTTTCAAATAATATTCAAATTTGAGGATAAATGGGTATAAAATCGATTTCTTTGGAATTTGTAATCACTTAAAATTCTCGATTTCAGGTTTAGTTATAATAATAATAATAATAATCAGCAGTTATTTTTACGTAGTATTTTCCCTTTCGTTTTTTACACGCATCTGGTATTATTAACTGTTACTACCTAATAGAAAAAAATAATAGATATTTTGAGGGTGATGTTTGACAAATTTTCCATGTACTTTTTTTGCAGGAACGAAGAGGAAAGACGCCTCCAAAAAGCGGAAACTTGGAAGGAACCCGAGAGTACCCTTTTCACCGGCCCAAGTGGCGACCTTGGAACAGAAGTTCCGCTGTACGCATTATCTGAGCAGTTACGATGTTGCTGAATTATCAACAGCCTTAAATCTTTCCGAAAACAGGGTAAGAATACTTTTAATAAATTGAAAATGAATTTGAAAAATGTCTTCTTCATTGAAAAAAAAAAGTTTTGAAATAGTTGTTTGTTTTTTGTTTAGTTTTTTTTAAACAACACAACATTAAATATGATAAAAAATTGACTCCCCTCTGCTGCTTGCAAAGTCAAATTTCATTACAATTAATACAGAAAACTTCGAAAATGTTTAATTTACGATTTGTTATAATATCGTTCACGTATGTGATTAATACTTTATATTATTTATTATCATATATATTAATTAATCACTACTAAATGTCCATTTGTTGACAAACTTTCAGGATGGAAAAGTGTCTTATCTTGGTCAATTCCATTCGCATCATGAGTGATATCGGTACTCGGTAATCTCGGTATAAACTCGCGCTAATCTCGGTGTAGGGTTTGTAGAAATTGCTGAGAATTGTCGAAGTCAACACAAACCTGTGCTTTAATGTACCTGTCTTCATTGCTCTCTTGACAGGTAAAATTATAAGTAAATTATAAGTAATATTCTAATATTATATGATCAGGTTCTCAAAAGTAATCAGTAATATGTTCATGAACATACACAGGGTAAAATAATAGAAAGTTTATATTTACGTTAAGTTCAGAGAGCCGTGGGGGTGGGGAGGGATTGGAGGGGGTACACTTCCACATTACCTACATATCTGAAAACCTGAAAAGTGGCACGTTCATAATTTAGAAGTTTCCACTTTGTGTTACACACTACAGTAGTAAGCCATTTTCATGTTTTGTGTTCAAAATGCATCCCTTTGATTCATTGGACTTTGAATTCAAAAGTGTCCCTTTGTTGTCAAATTACACTCTTTTGTAATGACAAACATACATCTTGTTAAAAAAACATTCAAAAACTCAAGTTTGCACATTAAGTGCAAAAGTTTCATTGTCGATAAAAATTTTCCCAATGCCCCCCGGGGTCTTCCCCCCTACCCACCTTTCAACCCTCTTTCGTCGAGCCTGGTTAATGTAAATGGTTTAGACCATTAAATATCTATACATAGTTTGCAGTTGATAAATTGTCAAAAATATATAGGTATAAAAACTACAAAATAATCATAAAACTTAACTGTGTACTCATACATCGTGATCCTTTGAAGTACACAAGAATTAAAAAATTAGAAATAATTTCTAATGTCATCAACTATTTTAACCTGACTGTTGAAATATTGATTTATTGATTTATTTTCTTACTTTTGTTGCACATATAGTGATTTAAAAAAAGTATTTTGAAAAGTTCACGGTAAAGAGTGGTCTATATAGAACAATTAAATAACATTGAATTACAGTTACTTAAAATTACAGTTCATAAACTGATAAATATATATGTATAAAATTGACAATGTCACATTCACCTAAACCTTGAAGCATCAAACGTCAAGTTTAGTCAAGTCAGAAATTAACATAAATATAGTATAAAACGAAAAGGAGAAAAAAAAGAAGGAATTAATTGGTAATGCGATACTTATCATCATCTAAAATTCTACTTAAGTACAAACATAATTCTGTAAAAAATATGGGGTAAATTTAAAATTCAAACAATTTGGCTTGATAAGCAGAATAAACATTACAAAGATAAAAAACAAGAGAAAAGGGTATAAGAGACCCTTTAAATTGGACGACGAATGCAAAGCTTTACCTCTGATTTACATCCAATCATTGAGATACAAGTTTCACTAAAATCAGAT
>KN890080.1:64029-82895 GCA_000934455.1 Apostichopus parvimensis
ACAGAAGTTCCGCTGTACGCATTATCTGAGCAGTTACGATGTTGCTGAATTATCAACAGCCTTAAATCTTTCCGAAAACAGGGTAAGAATACTTTTAATAAATTGAAAATGAATTTGAAAAATGTCTTCTTCATTGAAAAAAAAAAGTTTTGAAATAGTTGTTTGTTTTTTGTTTAGTTTTTTTTAAACAACACAACATTAAATATGATAAAAAATTGACTCCCCTCTGCTGCTTGCAAAGTCAAATTTCATTACAATTAATACAGAAACTTCGAAAATTTTTAATTTACGATTTGTTTTAATATCGTTCACGTATGTGATTAATACTATATGTTATTTATGATTATACAAATTAATTAATCACTACTAAATGTCCATTTGTTGACAAACTTTCAGGATGGACAAATGCCTTATCTTGGTCAATTCCAATCGCATCATGAGTCATATCGGTACTCGGTAATCTCGGTATAAACTCGCGCTAATCTCGGTGTAGGGTTGGTAGAAATTGCTTAGAATTATCGACGTCAACGCAAACCTGTGCTTTAATATAACCGTCTTCATTTCACCCTAGACAGGTAAACTTAAAATTAAATTATAAGTAATATTCTATTATTATATGATCAGTTTCTCAAAAGAAATCAGTAATATATGTTCATGAACATACATAGGATAAAAAACTAGAAAGTTTACATTTACATTAAGTTCAGGGAGCCGTGGGAGTGGGGAAGTGTTGGAGGGGGGGGGGGGGTACACTTCCACATTACCTACATATCTGAAAACCTGAAAAGTGGCACGTTCATAATTTAGAAGTTTCCACTTTGTGTTACACAACACAGTAGTAAGCCATTTTCATGTTTTGTGTTTAAAATGCATCCCTTTGCTTCATTGGATTTTGAATTCAAAAGTGTCCCTTTGTTGTCAAATTACACTCTTTTGTAATGAAAAAAATACATCTTGTTAAAAAAACATTAAAAAACTCAAGTTTGCACATTAAGTGCAAAGATTCATTGTCGAGAAATTTTTTTCAATGCCCCCACCCCCCGGGGTCCTCCCTCCGTCCCCTTACTCACCTTTCAACCCTCTTTCGTCGAGCCTGGTAAATGTAAATGGTTTAGACCATTAAATATCTATACATAGTTTGCAGTTGATAAATTGTCAAAAATATATAGGAATAAAAACTACAAAATAATCATAAAACTTAACTGTTTATTCATACATCGTGATCCTTTGAAGTACAAAAGAAATTAAAAATTAGAAATAATTTCAGATCTCGTCATCTAGTTTAATCTGACTGTTGAAATATTTATTTATTTATTCCTACTTTTGTTTCACGTAAAATAATTGAAAAAAAAGAGTATTTTGAAAAGTTCACGGTAACGAGTGGCCTAAAAAAAAATAAATATATATGTATAAAACTGACAATGTCACATTCACCTAAAACTTGAAGCATCAAACGTCAACTTTTTGTCAAGTCAGAAATTAATATAAATAAAGTATAAAACAATAAGGAGAAAAAGAAGGAATTAATTGGTAATGCGATACTTAATATCATCTACAATTCTATTTAAGTATAAAAATAATTCTGTACAAAATATGGGGTAAATTTAAAATTCAAATAATTGTGCTTGCTAAGCAGAATAAACATTACAAAGATAAAAAAAAAACAAGAGGAAAGGGTTTAAGAGACCCTTTAGATTGGACGACGAATGCAAAGCTGTACCTCTGGTTTACATCCAATCATTGAAATACAAGTTTGACTAAAATTAGACCTACATAGAGGTATGGGTGAGGGGGGGGGGGTCAGGACAGGGGATACAACCACGGGGCCTGAAGCAATTTAGAGATTTAGAGGACCAGGGATCTATTGGATACATAATCATTTATTCTCATTTTCATAATACTTAAGGCAAAATCAAAACTGAAAGATATGGTGGCGTTGATGTATTTTTTCAAGGCGCCCAAACCTGACCTTCGTCATCACTACTAAGAAAGAAACGAAATATATGATAGGAGTTTGTATCTGATATCAAACGAATTTCTTAAGCGTGAAACGAAATATTTCTTATCAAGTTTTAAGAAGTGTACCCTTCTAATAATTGTTTCCTAAAGAGCAAATACTTTGTTTGTTGTTTTCGACGGAAGCGGATTCTACGAGCCATTCTGTAATTACTAATTTGTTTGCCTTGAAATTGGCAAATCTGCTGGAAACCCACACCACAACCATTAAAGTTTAATGTAAGGTATGTGAAAAGGGCGGCCATTTTGTCTAATGCATGGACGTGTTTTTATGACATTTTTTTTTATCTGGTTGGCTTTTTTGTATTACTCTTCATTTTTCATTAAGTGTGGCAGGAATTAGGAAACCTCAAATGTTACTGAAAGAACAGAAATATAAACACTTGTGAATATTGACAAAATATTAAAAATAAATCATTTAGCAATATAATTTATTCAGCTGCATTAAGCGAGTTTCTCGCAACATATACCGTAGCTCCATCTCACGATTTGCAATAGCTCAGAATTATGCTTCCAGGAATATTATAAGTCTACTCCTGCTTTCGTAATCCTTCATGCATATTCAAAAGACACAAAACCCAGGAAAAATGTATGTGAAAAAAACTCATCACCAGCAACGCATTGCAATAATAAACGAAGTTAACTGTTTTTAGATGACGTTTAAAATTAAGTACCGGAATAACTACTTCTAAACACACCTTAAATTTCTTCTTCTTCTTCGAGTTACTAATGTTGTGATTATTTGTGACGATGATGTCCACTTAACTAAACAGTTTTTTTTTTGTACACTGATGAAATAATTAACTGATATTATTGTCTCTCGCCCGATAGCGTTAACGTTAGATTAATTAATTACTTGTTACCATAAGTCGTCGTCACTGCTGGAATGTTCACAGATTGATCCACACTAGCAATCAAATTGACCCTCTAAAAGAATAGTTACGGCGAATTTAATTAATTGCAAAAATGTACTCTCCCAGTGGGACTGATATCGACCGCGCTAATACCGAGAGGTACCCGAGAGACTACATGTACACTCTAATATTTCAATTATTTGTGGTATTGCAGAGGTACACATGGAAATGCCAACGGTGCCAAGAAACTTCATGCGAAAGAAAAAAATATATCTATAATAAAACAAAATTGTTAACAGTTATAAAATCAAAATCAAAACCAAATGTATATATCAATAAATATAATAGAATGAAACCATAATGGAAGCCAAATGTATATATCAATAAATATAATAGAATGAAACCATAATGGAAGCTAAGAGCTAATTATTTAAAGATAATATTTTTTTTTTTTAAATAATTTTTTACATCTCAAAGTAAATTAATTCTTAATGCTTTTTTTAATGTGATGTACAGCGTTTAATTAAAGTAAAATAGACAATGTCGTTAGTTTTGAATTCCATTTGTCCTTTTCCTTTTTCATGACAAGTGGAAGTCATAAAGATTGGTCAATTATAAAATTAACAAGACAGAGACATTTCTTCATTATATTATTCCATAATTAGAGCCTAGTATACGGTACCAAGCATGTTGTTAATCTTTTGTGTCGATTCTACACTAAGAATTACATTACATGATCGAATATATTTACTACACATAAATAATGTTTATCTTTATCAAGCTTCTTTTTTTGTTGTCTTGAATCGTCCACTCTAGTCATCCGGCATTCGTCTAATATACAGGCACGAGTTAATCTAGAGATCAAAATCACAGTTATGGCATTGAATCATATCATTTTTAAATCCCTCCTTGTAACAACAAAATCTGTGACGGGACAACTGAGCTAAAAAAAGGGGGAAAATAATTCTATGATGATAACAAAAATGAATTCAGTCAGAAATTTTGGTCACTTATTTATAAAACAAAAGAAATGAATACATCGTTTATTTGCGCCCTTTTTTCCGGTTTATTTCTCAATGCATTAGTAGTTTCCTTAATATCAAAATAGTAAAAACATGGGTTGGGGAGGGTGGGGAGAGACCTTTGGTTGAAGAGATGTAACCTGTGGTGTACCGTAACATTTGACCAATTTCCCACTGTTTCTTTATTTCCAATCTCAGGTAAAAATTTGGTTCCAAAACAGACGTGCCAGAGAACGCCGGGACAAGGATGCCGTGGAGAAAAATTTCAATCCTACCATCGTTCCGGCCTCTCCACCCGTGTCTTCTTCTTTATCTTCATCTTCGCCAATCATAAACGCCATTCCAAGCCCTCCAGTGACGTCACCATCTGTGGAACTGCACCACACTAGCCAAGGAATCCTGGTCGACCATTTATCAAGAGGTTCGCCAAACAAATCTTTGATTTCATTTTCTACAGATAAATTCTCTTCTGATATTAGCGTGGTTTCCTCCTCTTATTCACCTTTAGATTTCTCTTCTAAATGAAATGAAGAAAAGAACATTGGAGGCTAAAAAAAATGCAACTTTACCAGTATTTTCTTTCGTCAATGTTTTAGCCAATTTCGGAAAAGAGTTGTTTCACTTATGGAAACTATAAACGGATAACATTTCTCACTTTGCCAATTTTGTCATTTTTTAAATATTTGCAAACTATATCTTAAAACGGTCCGACAGTAGTAAATAAATAGTTGACACTTTGGAAAGTTTGGATGTGCTTATAACCAAAATATAAAATTTCCATGTCACTTTTATTGTACATTATGAAAATTTAATCTAATTGATCAGTCGAAAAGTTCTAAGAAAAAAACAAGCAAACAGGGAACCTAAACACCCTAGCCCCGCCCCCCTCTCGGGGACTAGAAATGCCACTTTTGATGGGTGGGGTGGGGGTGGGACCGATCATATTTCTTCTTCCGTACATGCAAATAAACCGTTGTACGAATGCACACCGGTATGAATTTATTTTGATTCCTTTATAGAAATTTCAGCTCTATGACGTCATCAAACGTCCTAAATCTTTCGATTGGTTATTTCAACTGACTCTATTTGAGAAAATAATTTTAACTATATAATTCCATCGCCTTTTAAAGCAGTTGTTTGTTATTGGAGGCCAATATCCATCAAGCCTTTCGAGTATTGTGTTAAAAACTTATATCATAATTCACCAACTACGTCATCACCGTTGATATTGTTTTTTGTCCAAATAACGTTAATTTTGCGATATACCATTTTAAATTCAAAATGCCTTTTCTTTTTATTTTATAATGATTTACCGGTAATTAATTATAAACAAAAAGAAAGAATTTTTTCGCTAACTCTCCATCTCTCGTCATTGCATGGAGTGCCTTGCTATGGGTTTTCTTTTATTGTTATAATAAATTAGTACGGGAATTGACAAAATGAAATGAAAAAAAAAAGTGTCCAAAAACTGCTTTAACAAACACGAATACGTTATCAAATTGATAAATGGTCCATACTGCAACATGTATACACCTCTAAGACCATCAATTATTGAGGGGAAAAAAGTTGTTTTTAATAAAAATGCTCCAATCATCCTATTTGCCATCCTTGGGTCCTCAATATTTATTGAAACCAACAAAAAAACTTTAATCCGTGAATCCTTTCGCTAATACAGCTTCCGAAAGTGGTTTTTAATTTCTTTCAATCAAAGACAACTATACTTTTATAATTGAGTTATTTCCACCCAATCTGTACTTAATGGTTTGTCAATTCCAAGGTGAAAATAAATCCTTTTACATTTTTTTCTGCAAGTGTCTTGCCCTATACCGTTTTGATGGTAAAAAAGAGTAGTTTTTCCTACAAAAAAACAAAAAAAAACGCTTTGCTTATTTCAAAACAGACCCGACGTATACCCCCTTGTTCGAACTGTCCCGAAATAACCTTCCCTTTGGCGTTGAGATGTTTGAGGTATGTTTCTAATCTAACCAGACGAAACGTTTCCTATTTTGGCACAAATTGGTTACATTTTAGGGCTTCAAGATTGCTTTGGGGTTATGAAATGTGAACAATCACCGGTTAAATGGAGGTAAAACACTTGATACGGATTCCAGCTGATTTTCAAAGAGGTTTCTTTTCTCTGTCAGTATTTTTGGTGCTAATGCAGAGCCTCTTGTCTGGCCCTCCGAGATGTATTGTTAAAGGGAACAACCTTTGTTAGTTTGTTTAGGCGGTATTATCTATAATGCATTAGTTACACAATCATCTCTATGTTTACAAACAATGAAATCTACTTAACGCTAAAAGTCTAAAAGCATCATCTGCACGGAAACGTTAAGTCACTCATTTCGCTGCAATTGTACCAAAAAACCTTCCTAGAAAAATAAACTGCAGATAAGATTGCAAAATTATCGAACTAAAGAGTCAACGTCATTGATTCTTATCACCATATGAATGGCCATTAACAAGTTAATAATAATAATAATAATAATATGTTATGTTAATAATACTTGATGTAAAGAAAAGGAATAAAATTAAATCAAGAACGTTGAAAAAACAACCTGTCTCAGTTATTTGAAATATAACATACGGTGTTACTAAATAGCAAATGTTATGGACTGTATTGTTATGAGATGTTGGTATAGTATCGAAAAATAACAAACAGCAAAGAAAACACAGAAATGATGAAAACAATTATTTGTCTACAACATGCTAGAAATTTTAATGGTTTATAATATGCTATGTATGCTAGTCAAATATGCTGGATCTGTAAAACAATTTCGATAAACAACTTTGAGTCTTTTTTCGTCTGAGCAATACTCATTGAGCTGTTTTGATATAACATTGATATTGATTGCTTAATTTTACAAACCGCCCTCTCTCCTCCCGCCCCCCCCCCTCCCATTCCACATCAATACCATGCAACAATTCGAATGATAACAAACTTTAAGAATGCATTTTCAAGTATTTAAAGCTCTTTTTTTTTTGGAGTTGATGTTGAAATATATTTCGATTCTATTCGATGCTTAGCCTAAATGTCATAACGATGTAGTTCATCGGTTTAACTAAGAACAAAATAATAAGTTAACGCCCCTTCACAATATTCAATTTATTTTCTGAATTTGCTAGTGACATGTATGATGTGGCATCAATACTTACATGGGACGTGTCTGACCGACGACATATTGTGAATCATATAATTTGTTATTATACGCTTATTATACGTTTTAATTGCTTTATAGAATTAATAAGGGCGTTTTATCAATCATTACAATCATATTTTGAGTAATATTCAGTAGATTGGTAAAATTATAATAATCTTGTTTAAAAAAAAATAAGTGTGGTGAGGGAAGATGTCCCTTTGAAACGGATCAAGTGTTATGTTTGTCAGAAATGTTTAAAATCCATAAATCCAAGTGTTTTGTATTCGTTTTAAAATGTTTTCTATTTCATGAAAAGAGATCTTTCTTTGTTTGAGAATGCTTTAAACTTTCATGTTTTAAACGTCTTCGTTTTTCATATTCTATAATCTATACATTCAATATCATGAATAATTAAGTTTATATATTTTTCTTGGTTTTTACAATATTCCTTAAAATTAGTTGCCTTAAGGGACCCACCCACATACATTATCTTCTGCTAAGGTTCTTGCCTGTGACTAGTTGGTATTACCTGCACAATTGGTTGTATCAATATTAAAATTGTCTTCAATATAGTTTATTATACTCGTTTTATCTAAAATATTGAAATTCCATTCGTGGGAATTGTGTTTACAGTTGCAAAGTAAATAAAAAAAATAAAAATTCGTTTTGCAATGAGAAGATAAACTGTTTTTACCTTATCGTTTTTTATAGTTAAAGTTACATACAGCTTATAGAACTTAACGGGAACTGTGTCTGGATATCCGATCCCCTTTCTATAATTAACTTTCGTTTTCTTGAACTTTTTACAAGTCAAATGTCGGTTTTCTATTTATATGCTGGTTGCTTCCAAAACACAAAATGAAAAAAAGCAGCGAATGCCCCTCCCTCTACAGTGTCGCCAAGAGTGTGACGTCACTTATGTACCGTGTTCGAAACAAATATATATATCTTGCTCTCTAAAATAGCAAAAGAGATGGAAGATTATTGCCGAAATTTCATTTCATGCTTTGTCTAAACTTTATTGCTGTCAATATCTGCTAAACGACTCGTCAGAGATCTCTCTCTCAAATTTTGCAAAAACATCACGATCTTTTCACATTCCGAGTTAATCGGCGCCTAGAACCCATGCTCAATTTGGTTTGGATGTTATCAAATCCTACGCAAACAGATGTCTTTTAACAATAGCCCAGGCAGCAGACAACTTGTCGGTCTTATACCGGGCAGACAAGCCGGCGAGTCGAGGGTACAGTCTAGAAAAAAAGGGGGAAAAATTGACTACGATATCCCTCAAATTTACTGCTAATTTGAACTTCAGATTAATAGGCTTTTTAGACCCTTAAGGCCTGTTTCTTTTTTTGTCTCTTCTGAAGGGGTATGGAAAATGACACCGTTGAACCACTTTTTGTTTCAAAACAATATACATATATAATGTATCATGAGGAGAAAAAATTAAACGTTAGAGAGAGAAAGAAGAGAAAGAATAAGAGAACAACGCAGGTAAATGAATTAGTTTCGATTCATTTGAAAGCAATTTTACCTGACATTTCATTTATTTTGATGGATAGTTGTGATACGGACTACATGAAAACCAGATGATTTCCAGTATAGGGCAACATTGATCAAAGTTAAGTTAAAAAGGAACAAAAGAAATTAGTGGGTAGGTTTTTTTCTTCTTTTTTTGGACTGAGTCTGCAGGCACGAGAATTTCAAATTAATGTACATACGTTTTAATAAGAAGAAAAGAGATAAAAACGGGACATGGAATAACTTAAGTTCGTGCCAAAGAAGAAAACAAAAAAAGAAGTAGGGTGAACATGGTAACGAGATGCGGATGTTGCATGCATCATTATTTACTCTTTAAGGGTTCGATTCTATGTAAAAGGAGGTAATGTAATTGAACTATCTTCAGTGGAGCGTTTCGAGAATGGATTCAATGTATCGGAGGAAAATAATTTGTTTTGATATTTTTTCCTCATCCGTTGTCCCTGTAATACTATACACGTTTACTAATTAAATTTAAATGTACTAGAACGAAGTTGTCTCAATGTTGTGTTAGGAGAAGTATAAAATGATGTAATTATCAAAACGTTTTATTTGCAGAGGAGAAGATGAAAAGTTAAATATTTGTAAATAAAAATGTGAACTTTGTAAAGATGATATACATCTTGTTTTGTCTTCATTGTCTACTACAATGTTTGCCACTCCCTACTATTAGATATGTAGATAGATAACGGGGTGGCGCAGCCGGGTGGGTGAAGAACAAGAGCACCCACCCCGTTTTGTGCCATAAACATTAAAATGTCCCCTTTTTAATCAATCAAAAGTGGCCTATAGTTTAGTGAAAAGTACCCCTTTTATATGATGGCAATTAAAAACTTTCCCTTTGTTATTTAAAAAAGTGCCCTATGTTGAGAAATGAAAAATTAACTTAAAAAGCGCCGTTTGAGGAAAGACTTACAAATATTGATATTTGTGGTAGGGAATAGAAAAGAGAGGAAAGTTGTCGGGATGTTTTGAGGTGATTTTGTTGTTTACCTCCACAAATCAAAGTCACACTGCTCCAAAGTTTGCCCCGACCCACGCTTTTTTTCCTCAGATTGAACCCTCATCTGCTGCCTATAAAAGACACAATAACAATTAGACATTAATTAAAAATTTAATTAAAATATTAATTAAAATTATATCAAACTTAGACATATTTCCAGACATTTACCCCTAAATTAATTTAAATTAGCTAATCAGCAATAATAATATATAATTCCATTCGATGTAGAAACTTTAATCGCCAAGACACTTAGTTCAACTATCTCCGATCACATAACAGGAACATATACCACAAATGCCCAAGAATTTTTCCTTTTTGTGCTTTCTTGGTTAATTACTTGAAGTAAAAGGTTCAGTAGACGAGCTTTTTGGAATTAACTGATATAAAACCAACACTTTATCAATATCAACACCAAAACAGCTAAAACACTTGACCATTGGTTTAAATTAAAAGCTTCGTATTTTGTCGTTTCCGATGTGTTTTTAGTTTTTAAGAATCTGTGACGTGGCTTACCAAATTCAATATTCCTCTGTAGAGAGCTGCAACGCCGCAGCCGATTCACATATAGATTACAGTAACAATACAACTGTAAATCTTAAAACTTTGTACCACAGTAAAAAGTGGATTGTGCTGATAAATATGATTACAGTATAAGAACTGAGGATATCTGTTATCCCAACAAATTCCCAACAACTGGATTTGTTGGAATTATACACATATCCTCAGTTCTTACTGTATTCCTAATAGCACACTTTACCGATTTATAGCACGATTCAGTTTTTACTTTGGTACAAAACTTTAAGATTTATAGTAGTTACTGTGTTTTCTGTGTGTAACGCCGATGAATAAAGCCACATATCAATGGACAAAGAAGTTAACCCCAATAATTTCTTTAACCCTGGTTTAGTGTAAGAGTATGGGCCTATACGACTGTAACGATAGGAAGAATATTGTGGGGTTGAAAGGAAATGATTTGCAATCACTGTTTGTGATTAACATTATACACCATACATGTGCTACTATGCAGCTTTATAAAATGATTCCAAGACCCCACCTCCCCTCCCGTTCCCCCTTTTCTGTATCTCAACCTCCACCTTCACCTCTTATCGCTTCACACATACGGATAGCTCTATGACAGACAAATATACACCCCCCCCACCCTTCCCCATCCCATAATAATTAGTTCCAACCACTCAAAAGTTTAATTCGTACCGTGGGTGCCCAACGGATATCACAAATGTCATTTACAAACACATTCTATAAACGCACATTACAGACAAACTGACTTCATTTATCTTCTTTTGGATGACCTGACCTAGTTTTAAGAGTCAGTAACCTTCCAGACAAACTAATGTTATCTGCCGACTTATAAAACAAAACCAAGAAAAACATACAAATATAATAAAATAAGAAGAAATAAGAAATAAAAAATCCTGGTCGCGCGCCTGACCAAATTATCCTCGCTTCCACAAATTAGCATAAAAGACATCTCTTTTTCTTTTCTTGTTGTCATGAAAGACGAACATTTTGTTTTTGCCTTTGGGTAAATGACGCGACTTTGATCTAATCCATGTATTACTCGTCATGATTCTGAACTACATTGATATATGTGGTTCGAAACCATATTACGCCCTCAGTTACTTAAAGCAGGTTTTGCGAGATTGCTTTCAGGGAGTTTAATCTAACATTTAACAAACAAAATTTGTATCTTTCTATTTATTTCAGAGGTCTTGAGGTTAAATATAAAATGAAGACATTTTGATTTATCCTTCCTCCTTTTTTTAATTATCAATGGTTCAACAAAACGAAAAAATACATTTAAAAAAATACTGAAACATATCTGTGATGCTTCAACTGAAATGTCTTGAAGTTTTTCAATTTTTAAGTTTTACACTTTTGTCATTTTAAGTAAAATCTCATTTCTGTTATAATTTTAAACAAAAGTTTAAGACTTAACTTTTTTTTTAAAATAAATTTGCAAATTCAATAACAAAGCCCAATCTCAATCCAAATAAGGCAGGAAAAGTAATGGTAAAATGAGAAGACGACACGAAGGAGAGGAAATGATGTGCTGCCCATAATTATCTGGGACATCTCAAAATAATGCGAATAATTCTACCTATCCAAATAAAAAAACAAATTCAAATGTTATCATGACAGCGGGACATGAGATAGGAGTGAACCATTGTGTTTATACTTGGTCCGAATTACATCATAAATCATCATAAAAAACAATCATAAACTTCCTCTATACAGATATCCACTATAAAAGTTGATATATATATCTAAACTTTTATAAGTGGATATCTGTATAGAGGAAGTTTATGATTGTTTTAGTGAATTCTGTCGAGAATATTTTTTTTACAAAATGAGGGCGGTACACTACTAAAAAAATGATCAAGTCTGGAGTTGGTTGCATGTCTTTTTCAATTATTATCTTTACCGATTCGCAGCCATGAAAGAATATGCCTTTGGTTCTGGGAGACTCTGTACTCCATTCTCCATCCTCCGTGAGCAGTATCGAGAGGCGAGCAAAGGATGAATTCATAGTGTGTTTAATGGGACAAACTAAGCACACCACCTTACCATATTCAATATTCAGATATTCCTGCAGATTAACATTAACAACGACAATAATGTTAGCTGACTTGTCGGACCAATTCATTTTGACATTTTTGTAGTTTTGTTGTTGTTGAATTTTCCCTTCTTTATCCTGCCATAAGTAAGCTAAACCCTAAAAACATGTTGTTATGTACAAACATGACCATTATTGGACTATGATCTAGATGAGTTTCATAGAAGAAAGAAGGAAAAAGGACATTTTAGGGAGAGGTAAGGAATGTAAGATATCAATAGTATTTTCTTTTAAATTTTACATTGCATATTATGTTTTGTCCCTAAGTTTCCTTTGCAGTAAAAGTGGCGTACTCTTTGTGTACAGGTGGATACTACCTCATTAGCATCCACTATATAAGCAAAACGGCATAACGAAGTCACGTGCTTGTTAATTTTAACGAACGATGACATATATAGCTTTTTTAAATAAACTTTCCCTACCAACAACAAAAAAACTCCGACAAAAGGTGAATAATCAACTCGATACTTCCTTCATACGTCGTTAGTAATTCCGAAAACAAACGTTGTCCCAAGACTTGAATTCATTTCGAGTATGGAGGGGAGTGCATCGAGAAATCCAATAGGATTAAAGCTTGTCCTTTTGGCAGGCCATAATCGATACCAATTTGCTCATTTCGGTCCATCAAATATTGTAAAGCACATCAATGATACGATGCTACTATATGCGGTAGTGTAACAATAGCGAACTGACAAAACCTGTCAGTCAAGCCAATTACGGCGGATAGCCTAACCATGAAGAATCCATAGGAATGAACTAAAACTG
Organism: Apostichopus parvimensis; assembly: GCA_000934455.1. Lineage (NCBI taxonomy): Eukaryota > Metazoa > Echinodermata > Holothuroidea > Aspidochirotida > Stichopodidae > Apostichopus > Apostichopus parvimensis. Next base: position 77,007 of record KN890080.1, read on the forward strand.
AATAGACTATAGTGGCTTTAGCATCTCATTGATCAAGAGAAGAGGCAGAGAGATGAGAGAGAGTTTGAGAGGAAGATGAGTCCTCGATGGACTCAGAGTAGAACCTGCCATGAGTGTCATTGCTTAAAGCAGTATGATGATGATGATGGTTATAGTCTAGCAGTAAAATGAAGCCAATGAAACTAGTTTCATCTATTTTGTCTTTCGAAATACTACCTACCCCCCCCCCCCATTTGCCACAGAACATATAAACATCAGTATGAATCACTAGGAGGCAAAGTTGGGATTGGATATGAACTCCAATTTTGAAGGTTTTAAACTATGATGTTGCTATATTGTTGAACATTTAAATAACAGCGATTTTGCGGAAAGTGTATGGATAACATTATAGAATGAAGGCGTCTTGGTGGGGGGAGGGGGGAGTATAAAGATTATCTCCAGTTAGTACATACTCTTGATGTTATTTCGTTGCCAATTTGTTTAATTGTCGTAAACAAAAGCATTGCTGTAAGCTATACCATAAAGTTCGTATACATTTTGTAACTGAGTTGTTAACAATACTATACGTTCACACAGACATACCGACATACATGTATGAAATAATAGTTTGAAGACTTTATTTTTTGACTCAGGTAACAGCTACCTGCCATAACTATGTTCAGTGCATGTATCCACACGTTTGGCCGTATCGGTTTCAGTTTACCGGACATTAATATTAACATTAACTTATAAAACATTTTTGACAAAGTAATATACAAACACTGCTTACATTACTCAAACGTGGTGAAACGCATCCAAAAAGGAAACAAAATACAAACAGAAAGTCTTAAAGACAAGTTTGTATAATAATCTCGGACCTACGTCTCCAAATGATCACCGATGTTGCTTTAATCTCAGTTCGATCTAATGTGGCCTTGGCGCCCCATCTCAGCCAATTATATCCCGTTGGACCCTTGTGTATTGTAAAAGGCTTCTGACAGCCCCACTGTTCAGATAACTGGAGCTTAATTAGCTAAATTGGTCTACTTTTGTGGAAATTCTGTCCATCAGGATACACTTAATGACGCTTATGGTATAGGTACACAGGAGCCACTATTGTGTAACCTCTTCAATAAATAGGATTTATAAATTTAGAAAAGCCTTTATTTACTTTTAGAGGACCGTGTAAAGTTTGATTCGCTATATACGAACCAGCGGATTAGTTATAAGAATACCTCTGTGTCAGTCTCAAGTGATTAGAACATGAATAGATGACAAGAATGTTCCTCTTTTTTTGTTGAAGATACCCTGGTTTTACCAGCTATTTATCGACACGGTTCCGTGTTGCATGTATTGATGTTTCCATTGTAAAATTAGTCACTTATGTTTTGTCCTGTAGGCGTATATCATTCCAGTGATTCTTACTTGTGACATACATGAGTAGGTTCCGTTAAGTTACAGAGAGGTAATGTGTGGGTAAGAGATGGGGGAACATGAGTATTGGAAGACCTAGGAATCCACCCCTTCTCCAATAAAAGAAAAAAAAGTTAACAGAAGAAAAAAGAAAAAAAAAACTGAATGGAAAATTTCGTATTATTCACTTGAAATAAAGGGAGAAAGTAATATTCCATATCAGCCAAGAGGTAAGAGAATTTTTATACTATAAACTGAAAATAATTCAGGTTGTCCATTGACATATTTATTATTTTGGGTATATATATACCGTATTCACAGTGCGCAAAAGGGCAAATATACGCTGGGGGAGGGGGTAATGTAAAATTAATTTCATCGGTTGTAATAAACAAAATATATCTTCGTTTAGATTCAGTGTGATGTTGCTAAATGATAGAATGGTTATGAAGTTTGACTGTCGGACAGTTTATGAAAGCAATTATCCAATAATAATAATGTGATATGTGTATTTAAAATAGTAAAGAGCGCCATCAAAATTTAAATCTAATTACCATCATCTTACTTTGGTTTATGTGATAGAGATACCTTTGATATTTTTTAAGAAAATTCGCCCAGGAAAGAACCTGGGCACGAAAACCAAACTACCGAACGACTGATCCGCTCTCAACCCAGTCAGTCCCCTTGCATCGGGAGTGTGGCTGTGTGATCATCGTCGGGTGTGCATCACCATTCCCCTCGAAAGGGAACAGATACTACACATGATCTTAGCCAAAAGGCCGAGAAGCGATACCTTTCATTAACAACCACAGAGGTAAGAAATGAACACTACCCAAAATGTCCAAATCGAATCGAACTATCAGATTTTCTTTGTAGATATTTTGTAAGTTGTTCACAATAATAAGCAAATCATTTAGTTCATATCATATTCGCGTTCACATTGCGAGAATATAAATTACTCTCGGATGATTTTAAACCGTATTTTACGAATTACAGAGTAAAGACTTAGTGAACCTCATAATATACTGGAGTCATGCTTCTTTATTCGTGTAATCTCTTCCACCATTCTACATTGCTCATATGCTATGAAAATATTAAAGGGACTGATGGGTGGGTCGACCAAATACTCGAACAAAAAGGAATTACCCAAAACGTTACAACCGCAATCAACTTTTGCTTACAGCAAGGCCTGGTTCGAAGGGGGGGGGGGGGGTCATGGGGAGAACAACCCCGAGGTCCCGGTCAATTAAAGGTCCCCGGGGAAATATTTGAGAAACAATAATATAATTCTCATTTTCATAATAATTTTGTGCTCGGGTCCGACTTGGCCTTTAACGCCACTGTTAATTTCGTATAGTCTGCGAAACTATACAAACGCCAACAAGTCAGGTGAATTTAACGCCTGTCTTAGGTATAGGAATGTTTATGATGAAGTGTTGTAACTTCAAGATTATTGTTTTAAACGAGCGCGAGAGATACTACTGTTCAGGTATATACTGATTTATTCGATCCAAGTTAGTCTCAACAACTTTAAATACAATTGAGGGCAAGTTTCAAATGACGTTTGCAATTGGGTTCTATATGTGATAAATCTGAATATTTAATTACCATCATGTCTCAAAGTGGTTGTTTTAAGTCTTATTGTTAATGTTCACAGTGACGTAGCTAGGAATTTGAAAGGGGAGGAACAGTTTTTGCGATTGATATGGATTTTCAAAGTTGTTGGCACGACTATCTGAGCGGAGCGCCATATTCGGTTCGCGCGGAGCATAAAAGAAATTTTTTGGTTTTACAAAGCCCCCAGATGGCCGGAAACGGCCCTTCCCAAGTGTTCATTCTGGTTCCCTGGCCTCTTGCTAACTTGAGACACTTCATTCAATATCAGTTTTAAACCCAAAAACAAACGAGTTAAAATAGTACGTAATTCAATACTACATAATGTATTTAAAATTAGCAAGGTACATGTACAGAGTAGTCTTACTTTTCAACTTCTGATACTTGTAGATACAAAGATAGGCCAGAAATGTCTTTGATACAACTATAGCCAGTAATTGTCTTTGATACAACTGTAGCTAGTAAATGTTTAAGTTAGCCTAATAAGGGAAGGCGAGAGCTATCCGACGATTGCCATCTGATGCAAATTTCTCAACTGTTTTCTCAACTGAAATATTATCTGCGCAAACGGGTTCTTAAATAGATGTTAAAAAAACTGACAAGATCGGATCCTATAGTCTTTTTCGGTGGGTAGAGTGTTGAATGAAACAGCACGCGATAGAAATGACAGCCTAGATGACAGAAGAATAGGTCACCTAATTTAGCCAGACTCTTAAACTCGTCCAGCAAGCCTATGGATTTGAATTATGGGTGTTTTAAAAAAAGATAACTTGACCAAAAAAAGTGTAGGCCCGGGCCTACAGTGCTACATACTGGCTACGCCCCTGATCATATGATATCATATTATCAGCAGATTTTGTTTCCTGTTTGAATTCTTTTACAGTTCTTTTACATAATATATGAGAAAGACAAACATAGTGCTCTTTTACAATTTTTCCAGTAGGATGATTCTTGTTTATTGTCCATTGTCTGGACTTTAATACATTTGACGAACTTAACTGATGGACGATATAAACTTTCATATTTTGTAATATAACCAGATATGCAGTGGCCTAAAAACAAATATCGTTATTGCAGTGTATTAGCAGTGTAATAATTACTTATAGGAAGTGCGCATCACGTACGATTGCTAGCAATTAGCTTCATAACATGCTGTTCGTGCAACAACTTAGGACGAATCATAGAAAGGATGAGAACGAACGTTTTCGATGTGTTGTGCATACGGTTCGTGACATTCCATAGAGTGCGGTTAGGTAGGCAATATGTATTTTATAACTCGGTGGCTAACTGTAGGCTTGAAATAGGCTATAGGCTAAATTTAGCTAATTGCATCTGCCAAACTAAGTAAGTAATTGAATCAGTAGGCGTGAATGTTACTACGATTATAATCGAGGTAACGGAGCTGACGAGTATTCAAGATCAAAAGAACACTGACAAAATACCATGCTAAAAAAATGACAGTTTTTAAACATTTTTTTCGACACTGAAAGGGGGGGGGGAGCAGTCGCTCCCCCTGCTCCCCCCTGGCTACGTCCCTGAATGTTCATCGGTTCATAATAGTTATGAACTCCACCAATCAACATCATCATATCTTCGCAATATGGCACCCTGGCAAAGATATTGTCAAGCTCCATTCGTACGGTGTTCTTAAATGGCGCCATCACTTTGTGTGTTTTACCCCATCCTTGCTGTTCATCAGAGACGACACACGTTACTTGTTTGTTTTTCATTGACGGGATGAGCACATATATACGGACTTGTGGCACAAGTACAACCCCAGAATCAGAAGCATAACAAGAATTCCCTCTTATTGTGGGTACCAGTACAAGGCTTATAAGCACACGTACGCGTACTTACTTTTGCACCAGTATCTCTACAGATTCCAAATGCAAAATGAATGAAGGAGACAACGTGTACATGCAGCTAAGCTACAGTATGAGTACGGGTACGTAATTTCCTAAAAGTCTGGCACACACCACAGTTAATTGCTACATTGACTAACACACTAACTTCAACGTGATTTTCAGCTGTTCTGGATAACAAAAAACCTATATCCAATGGCGAGTGATAGAGGGGGGGGGGTACGGGGGTTCACTCTAAAATCCGCATTTATCGGTTTAGGAATCTCATTGAAGGTGTTAGGTTTCATTAATATAAGCATGCTTAAAGCAAATAATCTGCTGACATATATTCACGTTAGGAAACAACTTGGGGTTCCAGGGTGGTGTCTCGATTAACGTCACTTTCTGTACCGTAACCCACATCGAGAATGAGATGACATATTTGATATCATCAAGCTAATCTATGATTAACATTTGATAATCCTGTGTTTCTGTGTTAATCGCTGGCACAGGATTATCCTCCTCCCACCCCTCCCCCACCCTTTGCAACTGCCCAATACACACATTTTATAGGTTTGTTCTATTGGGTACGAAATATTATAGGCAAACGTGACAACTTTGTTTAGTTATCGAATAAGTGCGACGAAAAGTTTCTAAAAGTTCATTGTTTTTAATTTCAAATTTTTGCAAATGATTAATAGATACAAACTGTAAATAATCAATGTGTGAAAATAACCTTTACTTTAAATATCCCTCATTAGGGGTGGACTCCGGCAGGTTGGGGAGGGGTGGGGGTGGGGGTCGGGGAGAGAAGTTGACATTTACCTCAAACATTATATCAAGATACGAAACAACTTTTTTGACAATAATATTCATTTCGGAGCACTGTAAGCTGCTATTTCGTTTACACCATGCTTGTACAATATACACAAAGGCATACCTATTTATATCAGACTGATATCCAGCCTATGCAACTATTATTCGTTGTGTGAACTTTGGCGTAGTCTACATAAGAATACAACATTACTCTACCCTGCCACTTATC
>KN890081.1:2169-19200 GCA_000934455.1 Apostichopus parvimensis
CAATGAATAATGGATTGAATGTATTTAATTATTATTTTATATGAAATGTAGATGTAAATATCTTATTAACTAACCTTGCTTTCCTCCCACCCTACCTACTGCCAACCCATCTTCTTAACCAAGTTTGTTGTTTTGACCATGCCATGCCATGTTTTACCCTCATTGTGCCAATATGAAACCTTAAGTTTCACTGTCTTTTAAATGTTTACAAGTAGGAAAATGTGTTGAAAAGCATAAAAAGTATTAAGCAATCTGTTTCCAGCATTTTTTTTAAATTCAAATTATGCAGTCACCTTTGTTTGATTTTATCAGTAATTTCTTGTGCCTCGTCACTGAAATGTGTCTTTATTAATATTAATATTAAAAGCTTGTCATGTCTTTCCAATCAATTCTATTTGAAATATCAAATATCATTTGCAACATAATGTAACAATGAAATATATTGAATAAACAAGATGAAACCAGAACCAAATATAATTCATTATTATGTTACAGTGTTGTATGCCTACCAGCGAAAAACTCAATGATTGTACAGTAATTCAGAAGGTGTCATTAAAGGCCCAGTGCATCCCCATGTGAAAGGCAAAGCATTCTGAACAGATGTGAATCTTTGAGTGATGAAAATAGCTAAGAATAATGAGTTAAACTGTTTTCTATTCAATTGTTTACTCATAAAGTGGGCCTTGTCTGATATGCAAGAATAAATGAAAGCATACATGCCAAAGGCTCCCAAATAGGGAGGGAGACTCCCACAATCAGGTCTTGTCTCCTGCTAAGGCTCATAAAACTCTGGCATTCTTGCCCAACAGTCAGAAATAGGTTATATGTGGTTATTTTGCCCCCCTCTGAGATCCTGCTTGGTGTAAATTTCTACCTGCTACTGCTAAATAGATGTGATCATTGATATACCAATGTCTTAATATTACTGGATCTCTTCTGCATTTTGTTACAAATGCAATCAGAATGCACCATTTAATGTTCAATTGTTCAAAAAATATCCGTGGGGGGAGTATCCCCGGACCCAACAGCAACCTGCGGCGGTCGCTGACCCCCCCCCCCCCCCAAAAAAAAAACACAACTTGGCATCTGTGAAAGGTCGCTGTTACTCAGAATCATCAGTATGCCCACTGCAGATGGTGAATGCTTTTTCGTAGAACCAGCACCTTTGATATCATTATACACTTTCTACATTATTCTGTGGTCATTTCGGCGTCCTATATAAATATCAGCTGAACTGTTAGTGAAACCAGGATGTAGATATGTCAAACTTGCATCAATTGTAAACTTCGGATGTTATGTAAACATCTATCAAATCCGCAACTCGATTCTGGAACATTTAACAATGCACAGTAGTTAGCAAAAATAATTCAGCTCCGATGGTGGAATATCTTTGGTAGTGCTACAGCGTATACATTTACCGCAGGTGATAGTTTGACTAGCTAAGGGCGAAATGTGTCTATGTTTACTACAATACCTCTGGTCCTTCGTTGTATTCTTGGGGAAACTTTCGGGCAAGCTTATGATCAGAATGTTAGGCAAACGTCCTAACGGTCGTTCGCCGGATGGCAAGAAATTGGAAAAGCAGAGTAAGTCGTCTCACGTATACAGTTAGACAGGGCACTGTGTACTTTGCACCAGTTGAAGTTAGGCATAACAGTGACAGTTAGCCTAGCCTTAAGTTAGAAGTAAGATGTACAGTACGCAAACCATATTAAACATACAAGCTATACATAGCCTATACAGTTCTTATTTGCTGTACCGTTTGCAATCACGGGTGTGAGGTAGTCTACATTCGGCCTTCAAAAAATGCTTCAATCACGCGTAGCCTACATTAAATTGTGTTTATGTTGGGGAGAAACACGGGTAGCCTTTATTTATACTTATACTATAGGCTAGTCTAGCTTTCTGATGATAACGTGGAGACTCAGGACAGTAGCACTAGCAGTGAACCAGTTCACAAATATGGCAAACTCCACTAAACTATTTCTGGGGTGGAGGCGCAGTCGAAATGGTGATAGCTATTGACGGAGAGAACATCACAGAAATAGTTAAGTCCATTGAACCTCTGTTCTGGTTTGGAAGCTCAGTTGCTGCATGTGCAATCGGTGTTAAAGTTTTATTTCGGGAATGGCACAACGTCATGCGTAAGTTTTCATAAAAAACTGAGCCTACATTCTGGGGTGGAGGCCGGAGCAGTCTAAATGGTGATAGAGCTCAGCTAGCTATTAATGGAGATAACATCACAGAAATATTTAAGTCCATTGAACCTCTGTTCTGGTTTTGAAGCTCATGCAGTTGCTGCATGTGCAATGGGGTGTTAAAATTTTATTTTGGGTATGGCACAACGTCATGTGAAAGTTTTCATAAAAAACATGAGCCTACATTCTGGGGTGGAGGTGCAGTCCCAGACGCAGTAGTGACAGCCTCACCAGAACTGCACCTACAGATTGGAAGTGAGGTTTCAAATCAGCAGTGCATTCTGCTATATAGTAGACTAGTATCCTGTGAGAAGATTCATGATGTTACAGTAGGCCCAGGGACGTAAATTTACGATTTTTCAAGTAGTTGAGCGATTTTGAGACTGACTAAGTTATTCTTATAATGTTAGCTTTTTGAAAATGACTTCAATGACCTGGCTGAACAATGTTTTGCAAAGTACACCAACAAAAAACAGCTCTTAGTTGTTATATTAACAAGTGCACACTGTTACTGGCTGGGTGAACTGGGAGTAGAGTGAAGTCCCCAGAAGCTGCAGCATTTTAGAATAAAAGAAAAGTGCATATCGGAGAGGATTTACTTTAAAATTCCATGGCATGTAAGTACTGCTTCTGAAAGCTTTAGTGGGCATCTGTGGGGCCAAACCCTCGAAGCTGCAACAATTTTAGGTATTTCTGGTTCTCCCATTTTAAGGTAAGGTGTCCATATTTTTTTCCAGGTACTCTAGGGACATGATATTGATGTTAGCCCCACCTCTCCTTCCCATGTTGACATAACTTGGTCAGTATCTACACCTAATGATTTTAAGGCCTAGGTAAGGACATTTCAAACTAAATATCAAATTCTAAAGCTTTGAAATACCTTTTAATGCCCCAGAAGTTTTAGCGTTTGGTGATATTTTCTTGTTCTTTTGTGGCAAATTTGTGGCCAAAAGATAACGCCAGAAATAGGAAGTACATACGGGTCTCTCAAATCTAAATTCCAGTCCCTGGTAGGGACCTTGGGGACTTAATTTGCAACATTTGCATATTTCTTGATCTCTTGAAGTGATTTATAAGCATAGAAGTACATTTCTGAGGGGAATTCAATTTCAGTGGAAGGTATTACAAATGGCCCAGTGGTGGTTTGTTTGCCTGATATTATCCAAATCTGGTATATTTACAGTGTATGTAAGGTAGACACATTCACATCATTCATGGGTGTTAGATCATCACCATGCCGAAGTTGGTTCCAACTTTGAGACCGACCTGCATCAATGAGACCAAATTTGGTATGAGTGACTTTTATCAGACAAAGGTACAGAAAATAACCTGTTGTGTTAACTGTACTGACTGTGTACTGTATGTTAAAATTAGAAATTTGGTTCTCAGAATATTTCTTGGTAAAAAAAGCATAATAATTCTGGCCTGCAAGAAGTCTAGGACTAAATTTTAGTTGTAATATTGTGTTGTCTCAGAATTATACAATTTTTTATAAATACGAATCTGCTTTCTTTGTTTTTAATGAACCTACAGCATTCGTTGTTTTTGACCCCACATTGACTGAAATGCAAGGCTACAACACTTTCAGGTGAGTGTAACATTAAATTCAACAATATTATTTAAACTGAATCTATGAGTCAGCAGTGTGTGTACAGTAGTTGATCTCATTTTGCTAATCGGAGGGTATTCACTATAAATTTGTCACCATTTTACGTACGGAATGCAATTCTCCATGTAACTATTATAGAATTTTATTGTTGCTATGGGACAAAACTGACCTCTGACCTTAGATTTATGATAATGTCAACAATCATGCAGGCACAAGTTCACATGATCAGGCACCTACCCAGCAAGTTTGAACTTTTGGACAGTTTACGGTCTAGGAGTTCATGACAGACTTTTTCATACAATTTAGCCCAAATTTGACATCTGACCTCCACTGACCTTTGACTCCCACCCTGATAAGCAGTAAATGGCTAAAAACCAATTCTTAGGTATCTTGACCTTGATGTCATACATCACTCACGCACAAGTTTACATGGTCAGGCATCTACCCACTAAGTTTGAACTTGATCAGACTTATAGTCTAGAAGGAGTTCACGACACACTCTTTGCCCAAACAAAAAAAAAAGCAAAAAACCCCAAAAAAAACCAACCCCCCAAAAAACTCCCCAAAATGGTGAAGGGGGGGCAAAGAAAAGAACCCAACCCCCCGGAAAATTCAAGGAAGGAAAAGAAAAAAAAAAAGCAACAAACAACTATATGAATAATTGATGATTATTCACAGTTTTGCCACAAAAAAACTGAACATCAGTTCTGTACTTGAAAACTGCAGTATACTGTACCCTAATAACTTTATGAATGTGAACTGACGTTAGACAACAGGATATTTTGAACCACTTGACTGACCATTAGTTGATTTTCTACCTTACTTTGTGACAACACTGGTGATCATTAAGATACAATGATGAGAATATGCCCAGATGATGGCACTGCGATGGACAGATAAAACCATTAACTTACAATTAATAGAAAGAGAGAATGTTAACGATATAAAGTGAACACAGTCTGTAACTGTTGCTTCCCCTGGTAAATACTAGTACTAAATGCCAAAATTATGTATTGAATATTGATGTCCAAGTACTGTATCTCTTTGTCTTTATTTTTGCCTCACGATTCAACTTTTTATATTTCCAAAAGTAAAGAGCTTTAAAATTTGAAAAATGCGTAGAATCCGTTGGATTGAATCATCTGACAATTTTATTTGGATCAGGTGAATAATATGGTAAAGAATTAATGGAGAGCATTTTAGTCGATTTTTTTTTCCAATAAATTATTGTCTTAATTTGAGCAATATTTCTTAAAGTTCTTGATTACTTGGTGACCAAAATGCAACAAATTGCAACTTTATTTGATTATTTCTGCTATGCTCAGCCAGCACGTATAGTATCCTCCATTGTGACATTTGGATTTTTAATACTCTGAAAGGTTTGTTCCAGACATTTCTGTTTCTTTGTTATGATGTACTGTAACGTCTCTTCTCAGAATACCAGCAGTCGTATCTTTCCAAAAGTGGATATTTGCATTCTGCGAAGGAAGGCGAGACACCCATAACGACTACGGTAGTATTGACATCATCCTGAGAAGAGCTCAGATATCAGGCAAAGACAAGACGCTCGAATGGGATAAAGACTTGATTGTCGTTGCCGAGGCGACTAAGAAGTACAGGTAAAACCTAGTGCAATATTTAAATCAGAATGTTGAATGTGATCAGGTTTTTTATGTATCCGATCCAAAGTTTCAGATCTAGGCAGAACATTTGACTGGATGGGAGTTTTTAAGAGAACATGAAGTCAGTAAAAAAAAAAAAAATACTACTTGAGAGAAATTTCTCTTCCTTCAGGACAACTTGTGAAGATATGCTCACAACTTAGAGAGAGAGGGAAATTACATACACCTTCATTGTTTATATACATTCCTTATTAATACGTAATGAATAGTAATGATTTTAGGTTTATAACTGTGCAGACATTCACAGTATTGTATTTGATCGGTAGTTTCCATTACATTCATTAATGTGACTTTACAATGTAACTTCTAACTGCTGTATGGTTGTATCACACGTCAACCTTGAATGTACTCAAGGCCTTGCCAAGGGCATGAATCAACTGTTGCATATATCGTTTTCTTGTATAGCACCTTCCGTCTAAAGTTGGTTGAGTTTTGCAAATTTTGCTAAGAGCTTTAAGTATAGACTTCATGTATAGGTTCTATTTATAAATGTCAATCAAATCAGAAGAGGAAACAGACCCAGAAAATACAACATCAATTAAAAACAACAACATCAATCACGACAACAATGATGATATATCTTTAAGTGTAGTGCTACTGTTCCAGATGACCAACCATCTAAACCACAATGATACAAAACATGGACAAACTAGCAAAAAGGTCAGAGAAAAAAGGAAAGTTCTTCACTTTGGATTTAAATTTAACAAAAGAACTCAAATATTTAATAGACAGGAGCAGTGAATGCCAATGAACTGGGCTAAAGTTACTGAAAGAGTGATTGCTGTAGGATTGTAGTCAAGTGCTAGGAATGCCAAGGAGATTTTTATTAAGAATATGGAGACTTTAGATGGCTGATGGCAACATGGCAGGTTATGATATATGATATAAGGAGGAACGTTTGAAAAGGGAGTTGTGAAAATGCAACAAAATAAAATTTTTTCCAGCACATGATTTGAACCAGAGGCCTTTAATAGGAAGACAAGTTCTACTATGCTAAACAAACAGAGCTAGACAGGGTTTTAAGTTTGTGAAAAGTCTTATTTCACCATTTCTTTGCTGTTGTTGTCTGACAGAATTTGTTTAATGTGTGACCAGGCATAAAATCCCATGGACACCTCATAGTCAATAACTAAATTTACTACTTCAAGGAGAAATGTATGTTTTGAAAGGGACATATCAGTCCTTTTATGATTTAAAACAAGAAATTTGTGTTTAAAATGAATGTTGGATGTGAACCATAAAAGCATTCATGTGTCGTCGCACACAGTTTGAAGAATGCAACTAACAATACAATGTGTAATGATTGATGAGGTATGGTTACGTTCAATATCACTGTGTTCTGTTATTTAAACAGTTTGGGATGCCAAATATCAGCAAGATTCTGCAGGGAAATGAGAGTGTTTGCAATTAATCATTTTCCTAGATCACTCACAAAGCTTGTTCATAAGTTAATAAATAACAAACCATCTAGTCGTCTGGACACTGTTGGTCGTATCACGTTAATATTTGTATTAAGGGTAACGTATGAACACTGCTGCAAATATTTGCAGAATTTCTGCTCGATAAATTGTTTGAAAGTGAAAGTTGAGCAATTCTCTCTGTATTGTAATTGCAATTATGATTGCTTGAAGATCTGAAAATAGATTCAGTGTGTAAATCAGTGCTTTCAATGAGTAACTGCCTTCAATAACTGACTGCTTTGCGATAAGTTCAACCAACGTTTAGATGGAAGGACCACAGCAGTGACGTTATGATAAATACAAACTGTTACTGTATATATGCATAAAATAAAAAAAAAACATGCATGGAATAATTTATTGTTCAAATTTTGTGTAGCAGTTCTGAAGGGTACCGTTTTTAAGAGTATTAAATATATGCTTCCTATGTGCACTGAAAACTGTTATGTATCTTTGCACCTGGATAAATTATTCCCTGGCATAGATGCAAGTCAAGAATTAAAACGGGAACTCTGAATCCTGTTTTACAGTATTCTTTTTCTAATTGCTTAACTCTGATTACTTTGTGTCAAGTTTGCTGATAAATTTTATGAAGTTGTAGTCAATAATCATTAAATGTGTAGAATGTAACATATATACGGATGCATTTGTAGCATACCTTTACTGTACATACTGTAAGATAAAAACAACATACTCATGATTACATAAGAAGCCATATTTGTCTTTGAAATTCTCTCCCTTCTTTTTTGGTAATTTTCTGGGATTGTTTGGAATGGAAGTAGGGTGTGATCCCTGAGTACCTTTTGATTTTCACGGCCAGCATCTTTACTTGACTGGGACTTTTGATGCATTGTCAACTTACTGTAAACTGGAAACGTTAAATCCTTTATTCGCAATATCCGCATGATCATATCTTTCAGATTCATGAATCCTTGTCCCGTGATCGATAAGGACGGCAACATTCTTATTGTTTATGCCAGTTTTCCTATGAATCAGTTAGAAAAAGATCTGATTGTTGGTAAAACATGTGACCAACAATTGTTCTGCCGTAAAAGCGAAGACAATGGTGCAACATGGCAGGATCCAATTGATATGACTTACATCTTCAAAGAGTTTATTCCAGAGCCGTTAATTTATGCACCAGGTAAGTGATAAGATTATATAATCGAGTTTAATGGGCCTGAAAGACATCGTTATCACAAAATCACTACCATTCTAGCCAACAATATTCCTCTTTTGGAAGCTAAGCCGACTCTCAAAAATGTCGTGAAAGTTATGTTTCTGTCAGGGGACAGAGTGTCTCCCGAAGGGATCTTTGTTAGGGATGTTGCCTACATGTGCAGCTAGCCTAGTTTCCAGTCAACAGCTGGAATGTGATCATTGCTAAAGGGAACACAAACCCAACCTTTGTCTTAAGATTATATGAAAGAGTTCATTGTGAAGAACATCTCCCCCAAACAGCTAAGAAAAATCTTGCTCCGTTTGGGAGAGAGCATGGTTTGAAGGTGGTGTCATTTTGTAAGGGCCAATCAGGGTTCAAAATTTGCTTAAGTCATGTGCAAGAGTCGTCCATTCCCAAGTACATTATGACTGGTCTGGTCCACCCTGTTTCTATTCAAGTGCAGTAATGGTTACAATTTTTTGCTTTATTCTGAGCAGTCACATTATGAAATATGTGGAAGGGGAATGAAGGGGTGGGGGATTTGGGATGTTCTTATCTGTTAGTTCAAGTTGGCATATGACCCTCTTCATTACATTGAAATTGCACAATAGGTATTATTATGTCTTTGCTGTAGATGATTCTTTCCAACAAACTTATTGCTATGTCAGTAGTGATGTCATAACTTTTTACCAAACAGGGCAAATTTTGAATGATTTTTTTCTGGTTGTCCCTCAGACAACCAGGCCTTCTATTTTGGTTGTTCCAAAACATGTAGCAAAATAAAAATGACCAGTATGTCACTGTAGGAGAGATGTGTAGGTTGGTATGAATAGCACACAAGGTTTTGATGAGGAGGGCCGGACTACCATGAACAATTTCCCCTGCCCGATGTGGTCTTTTGAAAATCTCTTAGAGTTTTCCATATACCAAAAACCAAACATGGGCTGAGATTTAATTTTCGTTCATTTTTTTTTCAATTTAACAAAGCAACGTACTGCTTCTCATTATTTCTTACTATAATTAAAAAACTATAGCTTTGAGACCGTAAATAAATGTTCACTTCACTTTCATTGTAGGCCCTGGCCACTGTATCCTGGCAAAGAGTGGACGCATTATTTTGAGTGGAAATGTACAATACAAAAAGAAGTTGCGACGTTTGACAGGTGAGAAAACATTTTTGCATAATATTCTTTGGTTTTCCCAACATTTGAGACTTATTGATAATTTTTGCTGGTACAATCAGTTGCCCCATTTTCAATTAAAAATGATCGAGTTTGATAAAGTATCACTGTGCATCATAGATTCAATGCATCTAATTGTCAAGTAGGATTCAGGGTTCGATTAAAAACCTTTGCTTTTCTTTTTTCATTTGCTGGAAGTATCTTTTTTACCAGCATAGGCAGTCAAGAACTTCTTGTAAAAATGAACCACTAAGAGAAGTTTCTATAATCACAAGAGGGAGCCAATATTCAGCTTGATTATAAACTTTTCAATAATAAAGCATCCTGAACAAAACATCAGAAGATTATCATTTCAGCCTGCTATTGAAGTTATCAACTAATTTTGTTCAAAGTTGGATGGATTTGATAGTTTGTCAAACAACCTCTTTAAACTCGGCTGTGTTTACTGGCTTGAATTGAGGAGTAAAACAGCTTTTCTTCAGCTGTGTGTGTGGCAAAACTTTGTGTTTTTATTAAGTTCCTTGTTTCCTTTTTTTCTTTGTCCTTTCATTTCCTTTTAAAATTTCCAAGTAAGCTCTAGGAGCTTCCTCACTCTTCTCCTGTTTTTGAAGTATTTATTTATATATTTCTCATCAGCGTTCTTGTCAAAACACCTGGCGCCTTTCTACGGATCGATCGGTAAAACTTGCATCATTTTCAGCGACGATGGTGGTAAAACATGGAAGGCTGGGACAGAAGTGGAGTCAGCTACTTACAAGCCATTTCTTATTCCAGGCTTTAAAAAGCATGTTCATGGGAATGAAAGTCAGGTAAGAGTAAACATAGGACTAATTACAGCATAAGCTGTCTAAAAGGATGATTTGAGGCACAAAATTAATCTTTGATAAACTAAACTACTTGTTCAATTTCTATACCACTTTTTATTTCTCGAGGGAATACCCCATAAAGGAAACAAAAACACCTGTCATGGAATGTAGAACGTTACCAGCATTGACATTTTCACCTGTGTCAGACTATGACTCATGAAACTTAATCTGTGCCTACCTCCAGCTTTTTACAGTTATATTATGTTTTACAGTTATATTACATTATATTACAGTGATATATTCATTTGATATTTTACAGTTATATTACTGTTTTCGTTGTGGAGCTCATGTTAGTGATAAAAGGAGAATATTTCATTTGGACATGTCACATAAGTAACATTCAGGTCTTGTTCAGCTTCAAAAATTAAAAGCAAAGAAGTGGCTAATATCACATAGCATCGACATTTAATAGCTATGAAGGGAAAGGGAGATGTGTTTCATATTCCAATTAATAGCTGCACTTAAACATGGGAAGTATACAAACCTCTCAGAATTGGATGAAGGATAAAAGTTCATTTGTTTTACATATTAGGATGCCAGCTCGTAATGTTATTTTCCTTCCCCCCCCCCACCCCAAAGGAAAAGTCCCACAGCATTCATAGAAACACTTCCAGCTTGTACCTTTCTCATTAGAGTTGTAAGACTGAGAGCTTAATTTTCCTCTCCAACTCTTAAAGGTCTCTCTTTAGCAAAATCTGCAAAAATTGGTAAGCATAGTCATTTGGCAGTCCTTTTAAAACAGCATCTTATAGATAATGTGTGTTCATTCATTTTGGCCATCCACCTTTAATATTCTTACATTATAGTCTCTTCATAGTCTGTTGAGGTTTACAGGGTGGTTTTTTTTTTTTGGTCTTTTGTCTAATATGTACATAAAGTGTATCAACATCCATAACAGCATGACATGACATGAACTGACATCACATATCATGTGGCATGAATGACAAGGCACAGCATATAGCACGTCGTAACGTGACGTAGCATAAAACACGCCACAACGTACGGTAGCAGATAAAACATAACATGACATATCATGTAAGATGCCATGACAGGACAAAGCATGTAACATGTCACAATACAAGATAGCATATAAAACATGACATAACGTGACATATCATGTAAGATGCCATGACAGGACAAAGCATGTAACATGTCACAATACAAGGTAGCATATAAAATATGACATATCATGTAAGATGCCATGACACAACAAAGCATGTAACATGTCACAATACAAGGTAGCATATAATGTGCCATCACAGCATCGCTATGCTGTGTGTGACATAGCATAGAACATGACATGACACAACCCATAGCATGACAGTATAACGTAATATGGCATGACATATCATACTCTCACATGGACCAAATTTCATATTATTAATTGCTAGGATAGTTGCCTTGGGCCCAGTGTAGATACATTCCCATGTCCTTTATCTTCTACTTACAGGTCGCCGAAATCTCGGACAGTGAATTTTATGTGAATAGTCGCACCAAAGAACCAACAAAGAACAGGCAGAGTGTCGTCATCAACAGTTCAGGAAATGTCCTGAAACCTGCTGAATTAACTGATCTTTATGAGCCTAGCAAGGTTCCTAGACTTATTTCATGGTTCATTCCTAACTTTCTACAGTGTGGTGGATGTGAGGTGAGATCTTAGTATATCAGTATAAACTGTACCTTTCCCCCCTTCTTCGTCACACGCTCCCCGGACTGAAGAAACTTTTCAACTGCTAACGTAAATCTGAGATTGAATTTATACTTCATTCAGAGTAGGAAATGTTTCCTCACACTTCTTTGTAAAGATATATTAAATGTTTCAAATTGAACATGATTGAATTGAATGTTAGATAGATATATAGATGAGGGTACCATGAGAGAAATACTTGTCGACCTAAATATGATGCTCCACATCCAATACCAATCATTTGCTAATATTGTAGTCCCAAAATAAATGCTCTATAATCTCATTACATTTATGATAGAACACACATAGAAGCTATTTGTCCAGTTCATTTTGAGAAAGTAAATTAATTAATTTCCCAAAATTCTAAGAACAAAACAAAGTTGAAAGTAATTAAGTTTACTGTCTCTCCATGACTCAAGAGGTATCTGTTTAGTAGGAAGTTGAAATAATTTTCCTTCTTAGAATTTGCAGTATCAAGTAGTTTTTGCATTGAAAATTTTTCACAGTGTATCCTTTACATTTGTTTCATGTTCTCAAAATGAGACCAATAACGTTAACTTTTCACCTTTTCCCGTCAGGGAAGTGTCTTGAGCCTCGTCCCCGAAGGGTACTCCGACTGCCAACTTCTGATTTTCTCAAATCCTGCGAACAGAAGGAGCAGGAAGAACCTATCCGTGCGAGTCAGCAAAGACAGAGGTCGTAAATGGTCCGAGCCTCTCACGTTGCATTCGGGGCCAGCCGCTTACTCCGATCTCGTAACCGTGACAAACTTCGGCGACGAAGGCGAGGAGAATGAAACACAGATCGGATGCCTGTACGAGTGCGGAGAGCGAGGCGAGTACGAGGCTTCCCGTATCGTACTCGATCTGTTCTCGGAGAAAGAGCTGAAAGAGTGTAAATTTAAGGAAGACGAGAAGATGCATCGAACACCTTCAAACCAACCATTACTATAACCATAAAGGATTGCTGTCTGAATTCACTCATGTCTACATCAAGTCATACATTTGTATGATGAGAAAGACAAGGTGACCTTGTTGCTTGTTCCAGGACCATGGTCAAGGGCTAGAAATGTATCGTGAAAGTTGCATTGATGAGTGAAGTATACCGTTTACTTACAAGTATGAATAAAATAAAAAATAAGTGGCAGAGGTTTCATGAATGTATGAAACTTTTGTTGCACATACAGCTTAATAAATTTCTAAGAGAGATTTATATTTTAAAAATTTTTCAAATGTTTATTTACATTTTTTATGTCACGCTAACTATATGATAGTATTTTTCGATTTCTAAATTTATTATGCATATCTTAAAGATTATGATGATTAAATTGTTATCACTATTGATTCTATTTGCCATGTTCTGATGAAATAGCTGGTATCTTTAGTGTAATTTTTGATAAATATTAGGAACAAAATCTCATCCCATCTGTTTGGAAAGACACTACAGTATCTAAAGTTTTATTTTTTGGCTTTTCAAGTGCTTTTAACACAGTTTTATATTAAACAGCTTAATCAGTACCTACATAGTTTTATTGACAAAAGTTGGCTTGTTCACTGGTTAATAGATTTCTTACAAGGCTGGTTCAGCCAAATAAAATTACAGACATGTTATTCTTCTACATCTAAGATTAAAATTGGCGTCTCACAAAGAGGTCCCCTGTCAGCCCGATTATTCACAATTTATATCGACGAAATACACTCAGACTCCCACTGCTCTGTTGTTAAACATGCTTATGACACTGACTTATCTTGTAATATCTCTAAAAGTAGAAAAATCATCGCGATTATCAAGATTTTATTACGAAAGTTGATAATACGTGTCACAAGAAGAACTTGCTTCTTAATCCAAAGAAATCATATGTGAAAATATTAACGATAATCATAAATATTTAATAGAAACAAAAGAGGAGAAAAAGATGATACACAGTTCATGCATTGAGCGTATACTTCCCACATAATGTACTAATGAGTCTACATTGATGATAAATTAACATTTACTAACCATATTTCAAAGCTCTTAGCTAAATTATGTTATATTATCTATGTAGTCCCAGTTTGGTTTCACTTCTACATGTAAAAGACCAGAAGAGAATTAAGAGTTTTCTAAATATTGTGCAAATATATTTTGCTTAGATTCTGATATTCTTGAAAATAAGGTTAATGTTGCCACAAAAAACCACTTTGTTGGACGTACCGAAAATATACCTGCCTAATGAGATCATCCTCTACTTCGTTAATTGATTTCCTCATGCAATAAGACAAACTACAATCTACGAAATCCTGCAGTGCCTCAAAGTTTTAGAATCACACTTTCTAGAAATTCCTGTATTCCTTCTGTTCTAATCACTTTAATTAAGTAATTATTTATCTTTCATATATACATATAATTGATCCTATTTGAAATTATATGTAATTTATACTGGAATAAAGTAATTGAAGTTGATGAAATTTATCACTTTTTAAGACATTTTTAATAAATTCTAAATATGTAAAATAATGCATTGTTTTGATTTGATTTTGAAATGTAGAGAAAAAATATCTTTTGTTCTTGAATTCCTCTCACCCCACCTTCACCAACTCTACCTGGCACTCAACTTGCCCTTTTTCTTGCTCAGGCTTACTGGATGAATTAGCTATGGTGCAAATTCAATTCTCCCCTCCTCATTGGCCATCATTTGATATTATTGCAACTGTTTAATTGTGAATGTACTACAATTTGTCATTTTAATGGCAGAAACTATCAATTTTGTTTAGAAGAAATTATATCACTTATGCAGAGAGACAAGGTGAACCCTAGAAAGAAACCTATATTGGAGTAGTTTTTTTTTGGGGGGGGGGGAGGCAGCCGTCAGATGCGCAACCCATGTATACTTCTGTGGGGGATGGAGTAGAGGCAGGGGGCTTTATCTCCCAGAATAAAATCTAGCAGATGGAATATGCAAAATTACAGTAGCCTATACATAATTATATAACACTATATATTTGATACAACCTAAACAGTCAAACATTCTTCAACATTGTTTCAAAGGTTGACACTATAGTAACATAATGCAACCTCTTTACATATTAATTGATGACATTGGTTTTTAAGTCCATACTGATAATAACATTCTACCTTGGAGAGGAGGAGGAGGTCACATTGGGGTAATAAACATCAAAGGGCAGTATGACAAGCCTGTGATTTGAAGGGTGGACCACAAAATCACCTCGAATCAAAACGATACGAAAAAATTAAACCTTTGCGCATTTTGCATACCACAAATCCAGGTATTTGAATGGGGTTTTTTTACACTTTAATTGCCATTATTTTTGAGGTTATTACAAAATGGCAGCAAATTTCCCCTCCAGGCACCCCAGCATCTCAACCCATGATGGAAATGTACTAGCTGTAGGCGCGTAGCCCCTCCCCTTGAGCATATTGTTTTTGTACGTTTTTATGATATCGCTAGTAATTTCAAATAGAAAATGCTTAGATGCAAGGCCTGGGAAGTGCCATTTCCAGCGATCTGGGAGACATTTTCGGCCAAAATGCCGAATCTACGGCTCTGATAATTTGCCTACAGGTTCGCCCGTCCCTTGGCAAATTCCTCGCTACGCGCCTGACTAGCTACCACTCCAAGTGTCTTTCTCAGAAGCCGAAACTCAAACGATTACGTAATTTGACAATTAAATCTTAAGCCCAAAGTCAATTGGATTGCACTATATCACTTCTGCAACGATGGTTAACGCATCATGAAAAGCACAGCCAAAAATGTTGAGGTCGCATAGTTATATACAACCCACACCGTATGCATTCCCTGTGTATTTCGATGTATACAATGGTATTAGCAGACACGTACAGCAAGGAGAGTGACTCGGCATTATTACTCTCAATACGCTTTCTGTGTATTTTTAAATGTTACGTAATGACTGTTGCTTAATTAGTTTACATCAAAATCAGATAACAAATCGCAACGTATATATGTATACGTGGACTTTTTTAATGAGCGAAACAGCAGGTTTTCAACAGTACTATTCAGGGAAAGCAAATAGCCCACAGCCAGCCACAAATTGCTTGAAAGGATACTTCTCTCAGATTGTAATATAATTTAACACCAAATTTTGCACAGGTCAGTTTATATTAAGTTCAATTCTCTCACGGTATGTTGTTCCCTCTGTTTCTTTCAAGATAAAGAAAATGTTTTTGTAACAAACTGTTGTAGGCTGTAGTTATCATTTGTACAGAAACTAGTGTAGGCCTAATACATATTTTCTTTCTTTTGTATCTGCATGGCAGTTCTACTGTGTTAAACTAAGAAGCCGCTTCCCTATAGAACATTCCATTTTCAAAATTATATGATAATTTTAATTACACAAGTAAAACTTTATTTTTAATCTTGTCGCGAAAAAAATATATATAATTTTTTTTTAGAAATCTACTTAACCCTACTTCGATACTTACTATATATCATTGATCATATGCAAAATATGTCTTAATTGCTCTGTACATGATTACATGGACTTTTATTGAGCGAAACAGCCTTGTAACAGAATGAGCAGGGACTCGTTGGTAAGGGTGAGATGCCAGAAAATACCCGGGGTCCAAATGTTTGGGGAAAGATACTCAACGACCACTAATTTAAACTGAAAACTTCCAGCGATTTATTTTTAGCATGCTATAATATACCGATGAGTAAATGGTATTAAGTCATTATAGAATGTATCCGACGCAGCGGTGAGCTCAAGATCATAATTTACTAAACGTACAGTATATAGAAGTGTATCTATACGAATGCTTTTCAAATCATCTCTAAAAGAATCATGGAGCCACCTAAACAAAATGGACCCCCAACGCCGAAGATGATGTTTGAAATGAGGAGGGAATTGGAGGGAACTACCTTCCCTCCTTTAATTCAACCACACTGCTTGGCAACGGTGAAGAACTTTGAAGTTAGAGAAGATGACGTTTTACTAGCAACGTACCCAAAATGTGGTAAGTGATGAATTAATGTTAATAATACAACTAAACAGTTCATCATTTTTTTCTGTTTTTGTACAAGATATTTGACAAATCTATGAAGAATGTCATCTTGTAAGGGTAACGATATTCTTATTTTGATGGCGCTAAAGATCTCTCAGTTTTATATTTGTGTAGTATATGCTCTTTCCAGATATACACAGTACACGATTATCAGTTAAAGTTGTTATTTC
>KN890081.1:23714-38494 GCA_000934455.1 Apostichopus parvimensis
GGGGGCAAGAATATGTTTCTATATTCCTTACTTGTCTAAGCTTTACATCAATGTTGGATCATTCAGCTGATCCTTTGCATTCAATGTGGGACAAAGAGAGTGCCACGTATTCTAATGATTAAGTTTTCATTGTATTTACGTAATCCTTCGAATTTACGATTACATTTCTGGAATTGAGTGAATGTAGGATTTCGTGGAATAAGTAGCCATTTCGCCATAAAACTCCAAATTTTGACATGATCATACGAGTCAAAACTTCGACAGTGTGTGAGGAAATTTGAAATTACAACCATGACATGAAACCGTACACTATACTATAGTTTCTTTAACCAAAACACAGATATATCTAGGAAAATAACACCACCTTTGGTGGATCCAAGTTATGATGAACTTTTATACTCTCTTACAGGTGGTCTACGTCACCAGGAATCCCAAGGATGCTGCCAATTCGTTTTACAATTTTATGAATGCTGCTGCGACAACTCAAGATGATCGCATCGGTTGGGATGAATTTTGCTCCGTGTTTATGTCAGAAAAAGGTAGATCTACTTCATACAAGAATATGGAAATCGATAACATTGAGTACAACATTCAGTATATTCAACATATATATATATCTGATGTATAATATTTGCTTTTGCTTTTTGCGTCAATGCTTTCTCTTTCAGCCATATTTGGCAATTGGTTTGACCATACACTGAGCTACTGGGGTCATCGAGCTGATGAGAATGTGTTCTTCATCACGTTTGAGGAGATGAAAAAGGTAACCTCCGCTCTACTTGTCCCGTCTCGCCCTGAAACTGCTAGTATGTTCAGGCGCGTAGCCAGGAATTTGCCAAGGGAGGGGCGAACCTGTAGGCAAACTATCATAGCCGTAGATTCTGCATTGAAAACTATCTAAGCGTACGAAATAAATATGCTCAAGGGGGGGGGGCGCGGTCGCCCCCTCCGCCCCCCCCCCCGTTGGCTACGCGCCTGAGTATGTTTATTTAATTATGTTAAGACCCTACAGGAGACTCAAACCGTACAAATCAAATTCTTTCAATTATGATAACTGTTTTCAACGTGGCATGAAAAAAACATTCAGACACTCACACCGAAGCATTTAGTTGTTTCAATGATGAATATTGTTTTTGTTGTCACGTTCTGACGAGAGTGGAATGGAGGGGGAGGGGCGGGGTTACAGCCACTGGTCGAGGGTCAGCTTTAGTGCCCCGTGAAAAAATCGAGCGTCCGCCGGGAAAATATATGAACAGTGCAAAATGGGGCCTGGTGAAATATACATCCCGGGAGCCTGAACTGTATCTCCACGGCCTGCTCGTCCAATGGTATCCGAAGGACGGAAAACACGGAGTGTTTGCTATACAGACAACGTCTACAATCCACCACCTGATTTAGACTAATTAAACTATTATTGATAGATTCACATATTGGGGGTCGATTACTTTCCTCGAATACATTCCTGTTTACGTCACTATGTAGGCTGTCAGCAAATTATCATGCTAGATTTACCCAGAGTTTAATACAATACCTTTCCCTTTTTTCTACATTCCCTTTTGCCACAGGCTGATCGACACATCTCTGGTTATTTTTATTTTCATTATTGTATTTTATCTTTTGTTGGTTTATTAAAATTAATATCCTCTCTTGACTTTTTGCATCGTTTGTGTCTTAAATAAATCACGTAATGTAAACGAAATGTAACTTGTTCCGTGAAGGATATTCAGTCAGTCATCAGTCGCTTGGCAACGTTTTTGGAAGTCACCATTACACCAGAGGGAATGGAAAGAATTATTGAACATTCCAGCATGGAAGGGATGAAGAAGACGTATGCAAAACTAGAGAAGGAGCATGAACTCGGAGAGCTATTGACAAAGGCACACGGAAAATTGCCATTTCTAAAGAAAGGTAAATACTACCTACTCAACTTGCAATAAGGTGGAGGAGTTGCAGTGGCGGCGCTACATGGGGGAGGGAGGGTGGGGGAGGGGGTGAGGGTAAATCCCCACATATTTCCCCTTGTCTCCCCCCAGTTGCCCCCGATCAGATCTGCTATACTTATCAAAAATATATAGAACTAGGATAATCGTTAGTATAATTACAAACAGTTTCCAATGCAGTGTATGAATGTGAAAAATTGTCAAATGATAGCAGCATCTGGCGTCTAAGTCACTTTACTTGTATTACACGTTTATAGGTCTATACCCCTTGATACGGTCACCGCCCCCCCCCTCCCCCATCCTTGTACCCCTCTATGATGCGATGTTATACTCAGATCTGCTGTTTGATTCGCTAGTTCGCTGACACAGTAACTAAGTTTTTATATATTTATTTATTTTTATGCCCTTTCCATCTAACAGGTATTGTAGGCGGTTGGAAAACACGGTTTACTGTGTCACAGAGCGAAGCGATGGACAAGGTGTTGAAAGAACGATTACCTGGGACAGGTCTAGAGCACCATTACAATTAGCAGAACTTAGTGGGCTTCAAACCAATAAAAAGATTCGGTTAACAAATATCGATGTCGTTAAATTTTTATATATTATTGATTCGTTATTCTGTTATGACTTTAACACCATGCAGTCAAAGCTGATAAATCAAATTTATTTCTTATAAGATTTAAAATGTTACATGAGAGGCGCATCAATTATAAATTGTATCTATTAAAGACTGGATACACCTCTATCGCTCTGTCTATAGTTTTTGAGATTTGATTTTGAAGTGTGTTATTGGCAGTTGCTTTCTCTTGTATAGTATAACACATGAAAGAGTTTATGCAAGTTTAATTAGTCACGAAATTACCGTTATCGACCATAATTTGATTTGGATTCCAATCCCATTTATTCATGTCAAATTGTTTGAATATTAAACGAACCGTTCTTGCTACAAAGGGATAGTTACAGTTACTCACAGCAGCGTAACCAGCGGTTAGGGCGGGATCCCACAGTCAAATGTCTTAAACCCCCTCCCCCCCCACCCCTTGGTCAAAATGTCTGCAACTCCCACCCCGCCTGCCAACCCCAAATGACATTTGGTGGGCAAAAAACAAATACTGGACGAAAACTACAAAATGCATTTAAAGGCTCTGTTTAACCAGTTCGTGGTTAACGTTAATCCGTAATTGACGGAAATTCTCAAATACTTACCAGCCAATGGCGTCTCAAGTTAAATATTATCCCATCGATTTACTCTCTGTCATCGCTATGAGGCCCCATCCCCCTCCCCTCGACACACACGCGACCCAACGGGATAACCTGCTACCATGCTTGTTACAAACATGTGTATGTTTATCACAACAAAAAGGGGTTTAAGTTTAACCCCTGATCGACCTCGCGAGAGGTCCTACGGGGGATAATAACATCGTTTTTATAGAATATACACTTTTTTTTTCTTTTCTTTTTCTTGGGAAAGTTGTCTATTCATGTATTGTTCAGTCAAGGAGTTGATGGTAAGTGAAGTATTATGTAATCACATTGTATAGAAGCCATAATATACCCGAGGTCGGAACTCTAAAGGGGAGGAATTTCTAAGTACTGAGGATTTTGGAGGCGGAGCGGTTTCTATTGTTTGGGTCGGAGGTGGTTGCTACTTTGTCGGAATGTTTTTGTGTTTTGCTCTTAATTTACAGTTTTGAATACGGAAAGGTTTTGGTTATTTGGGAAGTGAGTTGTTGCGACTTTGTATTTCAGTAGGAGTTCTTCAATAAATGGATCGTTCTCGAGGTTGTTTTAATATAATTTGGTGTTAAATTCTTCAAGTAGGGTGAAAAAAGATTTTGTGTTTCCTGCGCGGAGAACGTGTGAAGTAGCTATATGAAGGGATTTTTAGTGCAAGTCGATAAGTTGTGGTTGTTTATTGGGACCATGAAATGGTACGCAAGGAGATGCTCCCGTAACTGAGAATTGGTTTTACTTTGGATTTATAGATTTGGATAGTGGTTTTCGGAGGGAAATTATACTTGTGTGTGTTTATAATTTTGTACCATCATTATTATATATATCCACCGTCCGAAGTTAATCCAGTATTGTTACTTGGAAGCTGCATCATGATATTTGACGTTATTGCAACACAGCACGTGTGAACTCACACAGACTGATCAGTTGTTAGAATAGGCCTAATCGAACTTATATTTCCGACGACTATACAGATTTAAGCTGATTAATTAATGTAATAACACCGATGAACTATAGCACTGGCAGACAGTTGTATATAGTGACTGAATGAATGAAGTCTAAGTCGATGAAGCTTCATATACAGATTTATTTAAATCATAAGTTATAGTAAATCATATAAAGACATGATGAGTTAGCTTAAACTGTACTGTTGAAAAAAAAGTCCAGACCAAATGAGAACTTACTTCAGACAATTGAATAAACTGTACCCAATCGTCAAAATCCCATGGCTATAGCTTTTCATATCAAGTTCATACACTGGCGGATCCAAGGGGGGGGGGGGCAACGGGGGCCATGCCCCCCCCCATAGGTGAGCCAAAAAGTGTTTCCGAACATCCGCTAATTCATATGATTGGAAATTTAAAAAATCGAGAGGAATAGCAGTGGTAGACTAGTCTAAACCTTTTCGTTTTCTGGGTTAAAATTAAATGTATGAGCAAGAGGATTTACAGTTTATCATCATTTTGCAGTTACAGGCTGGTTGTAAGAAATTTATAACCTATGAAAAGTAAAATTTCTTGAGAAAGATGATCCAAACTTTGTTTTATAAATATTTTAGAAAATTACACCTGGGAAACATTTTTTTTAGAAGTAAATTAACATCACCATTGTAAACTTTTGTCGCACCAAATTGCATCTGAGGGCATTCAGCAATAGAAAATTCCCCCCCCCCTCCCCTTACACCCCTACCCCATATCACTCTAACGCCACTTTGGCCCCTCCCAAACAAAGGCCCTGGATCCGCCAGTGAGTTCATACATTTAGTTGGACTATACCTTTACCATTTTAGCGGTTAAAACTCAGAAATATACTGTTCAATTTGGGTAAAGAAACATTCATAACAGTATCGTTACCATGGTTACACGTGCTTGGAAATGGATCATATTGAAAAAGTACCTATAAAATAACCGAACTGGTCGCGCACGAAACTTGCCCACCACTTTACAGGTAAAAGCTTACAATTCGTGTGACCTTGTAAGCATGAGCTCTGCCATATATGGCAAAGTAATTTTGTCGACTTCCCACGGAAACATTTTCCGGTGAGAATATTATTACGACGAAAACGGTAGCAGCAGAGCCCTATATAAGGATCGAATGAAGTGTTTTCTTGCTACAGTATAAAGTGGCAACCGCCATCCGTTTCCTTTCTGGCACAATCTAGGCATATGTTCTTCGGGTATGTTCTGTCATTATTTAGCCTATAAATTACAACAAATTGTCGAAATAGAGTTGCTCTGTTAGAAATACTTCACATTTCCTATACGTAGTGCCGATACAACGATCGTGCCGTCATGAGCAATGGCTGCACGAGCATGTATAGGAATCTGATTGAAATAGCTGCACGATTCAAGTGCAACTTTACTTTTGTATGAACAGGAATACGAAACTATATTTAATCACCCCACCCCTCAGCTCCTCCCCTTTTTCCTTTCCCTGAATACTGAACAAAGAGAGACCTAAGTTTTGATCGTTGAATGGGTGCTCCGCAAACAATGACTGTTCGTCTCTGTATTCTGATGTCCAGTTGCTATCACCAACACCATATAGGGCCTATACCATTCTTGAACGTGTCTCCATCATCATCGCGTCAACTAACGTTTAACACGAGACTACAATAGTTCTGTCGGTGCTTGTGTTTACCGAGAACATATTCACACTGCAGTGGCCCCGTTTTATTTTTGGTGTCCCCCCCCCCCCTGTTTTTTATAGGGTAAGTATCGGGTACTACTGCAGGGCGCAGATATATAGATATTGCATTGGGATTCATGATTAAAGAAAGATGACACTCCAAGATTTTTTTAAAGTTGCAGTTGACTTTTCGATCATTTGCTTTCTTCTCAAATTAATGAATAATAACAGCAATAACAATAATAATAATAAGAGTAAATCGGATCTGCCCAAAGCCTCCTCGCAGTCCTAAATTAATATTTATTAAAGTATTAATAAAATACCAATAACTCAAGTGACTCAACCAAAACATGTTCTTATAACTTTATATAACATCTCTCGGTGACATTCGAAGCCAAATTGTCCTTGACCAATTTGTAAACCACTGTAATCATGTTTAATTGAGGTAATACAACTCTTGTTTTCCCTTTGAGTTTCGTGTACCTGACGACTGAAGAAATAACAATGTGGTCTGTTTATTACCTGAGTGTTTGTGTCTTCAGTTTTTTCTCTCTCTATAGGGTCCTTGATTGGGACTTAAGTGTCCCTCCTGATCCTTTTTTCTACTAAACTAAACTATTAGACTATGTAGTCCAGCCAGCCTAGTTTCATTGATGAGCCTCTGATGTTTAATTGGTCGTTTTAATTTTTTTTATAAGTGTTATAGAATACAACCTGTCTGCTGTAGTAGTGTTTCCTAACGGTCTACAACATATCGATATCAATTTGTGTCTACTGTCGTCTTTTAAATCAGATTATCCCGGATATCCAGTTATTGATCAGGTTAGATCTCTTCAGAGCGGAGAAAACTCAATCATTTTGTACGCATGCGCATGAATTGTGCCCCTCCTACATTAACTTTAGAATATGCTACGCTGTTTTACGTCATAGGTCTACGCACTTTATTAAGCTGATAACTGCAGCATGCGTTTAGGGTATGTTGAAGTTCCGTTAGGTTTCAAAGGTAGGTCTTTGATTATTTACATGGGTGTACATTACTAACTCACCGTCAGAATGGGTTACGGTTCAATACTGGCAACTTACGCAAGATTGACTTAAAAGGAACTGGTTTTAGGCATACATTGAAAGGACAGAATGCCTGCTCCTCGCGGTGATCAGTCAAGCAACACAAGCCATGCAAACGATCCGCATAACGTACGTAGCCTAGTCTAATAAATGTTAGTAACTGTTAGGCCTTGGCAATGTCAAGGTTAACCGGTGAATTACGTTAGGCCTAGCACTGTAGTACTAGTAACGGTTAGCAACCGTTAGCCTACCACCAGTTGTGTCATCACTATGAATAGTTTTCACGTGGTAGTATTAATAGTATATTCTTACATAGTAGTAGTACTACTAATAGTAATAGCAATGGCCATTTTAAGTTTACAACATTTGAATCTAGGGCTAGTCCTATGGCATGCAATAATGAGTATTATCAAATTGTTACTAAGCCAGTCTCAACACTAGTATTATTATCAAGTAACACAGTAGCCCGAGGCCTAAGTTACTTAATACAATCAAGTATTAATTTTTTGGGTGTTAACATTTCCTGACCAATACATGCCTCGCCCTAGCATGGATCTGACTGAAACCATACAGATGAAGGCCTGTTTTAGATTAGGCCTGGACCCTATATAAGTTGAAAAATATAACAACTAATTTTAGCTCTTAATCTACATTCTGCACCTTCAGCATGTTCAAAATCATTGTATACATATAATACTAAACAGCCACTAACAAATGGCAGAGCCATGCCAGACCTGCTTGGTGAGCTCAGATTTATGAGTATTAACCAGTGTTTTAATTTTAATATCTGTGATCAAGTGTGGAGGATATTTCATGGTATTGCTCCAAATTATCTGGCTTAACATATTTTTCACCAACCCAGAGAAATATTCTCACAATGGTATTTGCACTCACTCTTCCACCAAATTAGATGTCTATATATAATTGGTCCATAAGGATTCCTTCCAGTACCTTGGTGCCAGAGCCTGAACAGTCTTCCACACAAAATCCAAAACTCCCAATCTCTTAGATGTTTCAAACTAAGTGTGCAATTTTCATTCTTCGAAATGTGCCTCAATTGCCTTAAGTCTTTTTCTGAACTTTCTATACTGCTTATATATTTTATACTTCTGCTGTTTGTACATGTAATTTTTTGTATTTGGTATTTATGTTTGTCAATTCTATGTTCAGTTCCAATGAAAGACCATCCTTTGAGATTGATATGGATTCTAAATAAACTTGAAACTTGAGGCTTACTGTATGTCTCAAAATAGTTGGCTATACACACAAGTGAAACACAAACATGGTGTGCTAATTGCAATGTTATAACTAATTTTGTGAATAGGTGTAGGGCTAGGCCTAATTCACAAGAGGATGGGGTGAATTATGGAATATCATGTTCAGTGTTGTAGTACATGAGTAGCAATTTTTTTAATTGCTTTGGAATTCCATTGTATTAGTCTATAATAACACTATACTCATACAATTTCTGCTCCAGCAGTATGATCATACATGCAGCTGAGTATATTACCAAGTACAGTGCATAAAGTTGAATGTATGAGTGATGTATGTTGCTAATGTACAGACAAATTTGTAGAATGATTGTATAACAGTAGTCTAAGACCCCTGTGTACACATTAGGAACTTGTTTTCTAAGTACTGCTACTTTCCCATTCCACTATCACATAGAAATTTTCAATTTGGCAGGCAATACAGATCCAACAAAGTCATCACATCCAACCGTTATATTGCTTAAATGATGATCATTAGGAAGCAGGACTTTGTAAGGATAAAGTTCTTGTAATAAATCAAGAATACTTGGGTCTCATATCTAAAATGCTATACTTGGACATTGGTACTCTGATCACAAAAAGCTTTACTTGGAGTATGGTACTCTGCACTCAGAACCTCAAGTACTTAAACGTACTTGATGCTCGAATGAAACCACTTATCTACAGCATTGGAAATGTTCTCGAAGCATGTTTCATGAACTAATGCAGAGGTATTAAGAACACAGTAAAAACAAATGGCGGCTAGTGAATGTATAATTTGTGTCACCATTGCTTCAATTTCCCATTTTGTTAAAGTAAAAATACATTGCTTTGGAAGTTCACTCAAATTTCAGCAGTACTTTCTCTTGATCATTTTCTCATCTGTTATCATGAAAATCACAAATGAGCTCAGGGCGGGATAGCTGTTTTCCATCAATTTTTTAAATATGCAAGTGTTTTGTTTCCAACAAATACTGGAGCTATAAATGGGATAACAATTTCAGGAGCCAAAATCCAAAAGTGATGGGAGGAGCAAATTTAAAATGAATATATTAGTGTATTATATATAATAGTAACAAACTGTCTTCAATTCCATTAAACATCCAAGGCCCAGCAGTATGAATTTTTTCAATGCATAGTAAGCTTTACATAACAAAGAGTTTTTACAAGCAAATACATCTTATCCAGTCCTAATTAGTCTAAAAGTAATATTTTATGAATGTCAAATGCTGGTCTTTATTAGATTCAAAATTATTTCCTTTTAGTGTGGATATTGAGGTGCCTATTTTCCCTGGTTTTTACAATGCTAATGAACTTCCCAAAAATTGGTTCATGGTGTATTTGTCATGCTAATGAAAGAACGCAACATTTCACGTGAAGAATTTAAGTGATCGTCTCATCGTCGCTACTTGACTATAGATTTTTAGGTTTAACGACACGTATTGAAGTATTTATTCAAATATACAGTACTTACCATACTGTACTTTTTAGCGTACTGGTTCTCTTTGATACAGAGTGCATATATAAAATACCTGAACGATATGGAGAAGACTACCTCGCACCACAGGAGACAGTTTTCGATTGGATCATCTCGAGACCCAAAGGCCAAGAAACACATCTGTATTGCAACATGTAACCGAGCCGACTACTCCAAGCTGGGCCCCATCATGAAGGCCGTCTGTGGAGACGAGGATCTAGTGCTCAGCGTCATAGTTCTTGGCTGTCACTTGATAGATGATTATGGGTATGTTGTGCTATGTCAATGTGTACAGTTATTGCACTATATTGTTCCTTTTCTTGTGTGTAAAATCAGAAAAAGGGATAGATACTTAACAGCTAAATGGGCTCTGTCATCTACTGTTCTTTGGCTACTTACAATAATCACTAGTGTTTGCACAGGGTATCTGGGTACCCACCCAACGCAGTACTACCCGGTTCCTAATTTATTACCCGAATCCTACGTTAAGTGTGATTTTTTTTTCTTTTCTTTTTGCAAACCGATGGTTAGGCAAGATTTTCCCATTGACTTAGTGTGGTGTTAGGCTACCATGTGGTCAAAGATAACAGCAATAATGAAAGTATTTCATGGATATCTGATAACTGCGTCACAATTTCAGCGAATGAACAGATGGTTACGCTAGATTTCCCCATTGACTTAGTGTGGTGTTAGGCTACCATGTGGTCGAAGAAAACAGTAATAATGAAAGTATACCATGAATATCTTATAACTGTGTCAGGAGTGCAATATCCACATATTGTTCATCGTTTGAAATGACTACTAATACTTATTATCTGCCTTGCTGTGGGACTCTGGGTATCAAATAATCTTTATTTATTTTTTAACTTATGAAAATCAATTCCTACAAGAAGTCAAATATTATGAATGCTTTGGAGAGGTACCACTAGAGGAGGTGGCACTCTGTTACACAGAGGTGAAACACTTTCACTACAGGTCTAACATTGCATCATCACCAATTTTGCTAAAATCATAGATGTGGTACATGTATGTATTGTAGATCTATTCCCATTCCAAGATTCCAATAAACTTGTGATACTCACTTGGTGTGACAAACATCATCATGATTATACAGTGTGACTAAGAGTGGATTAAGTTGTTTGTTTTTCATGCCCCAGGCTCTCTCTGGGGTGACTTTCATAAATGAAACCTTAAGGTAAAAATTGTACCATGTGGATGTCATTGGATGTTGAAAGAGAAAATTGGAACTTTCCAAGTTCTAATTTACAGACCACCTGTGAAAGCATTGTCGTTGAAAGTTGACCAACCTGACAGAAAATTTTGGGCGGATGTCATAGTTTCTGAAAATTCCTCTTTCAATAAGAAAAGAGAAAAAGAAATATATATTGATGAGCACGGTTATACCACCCAACAATATGTACTGTAATTTAGCATATACATTACAACTTAATTCCTCTGAAATTCAACATTTAATTCTTTTGACTTCATGCCTTTGCACAACAGAAAGGCACATTGCCCTTCTTGGCTGCATCAAGATTTTGTCTTCTATAACCAAGCAGATCTCATGTTAGCAAACTTTAATTCGTCAACGCTGTTCCTAATTAGAAGCAACATTAACTGTCCTTATGTTAGTTGACAATTTTATTAATATTTTGAAAAGGTTAGATTTTGTTATTTAAACGTTGAAACCCTACCTCTATTAGCTCTGTGTAAACAGCTTTGCATGATTGCTGATGGAGGAGGATGGTGTTGCACACCTGTGCATACATTAGATAAATTATTGCCTTTTGGTGATGGAGAAACAGCTCTGTTATCACTTTTATTCACGTAACAGTGATGTCGTTATCGACCTTTGTGGATGCACCAAGGGTCACTCCTCTCAGGTTGTCCCTGGCTGTGTACAATTTACAAGTTGAGTGTCAGTGCAGTGTCGATGACTTAACGTAAGACTCGGGGAAATAATAAAAGTGTAGCAGTTTTCCATGTTTGTTAAAATAGTATCATGGAAACTAGCAGAGTATTGTACTAGGTATACAGTAGTTGTCTGTGCAAAAGCTGCTATAGTATATACATCTTTAAATTATGTAGTTTGGATAGCATTTTACTATGCAATTCATTACTCCCAGTGAGACTCAAAATTTGACAAGGTGTGTGCTCTCATAGCCTGACACGTTAACAAGTTTAATTGCCAAACTATGTCGTGTACACTCCAGGCATACATTACTGTCAGCCAATCAGAGGTGGTACAGTTTTACTAATATCTACCACTGTCTGTACAATGTGCACACTGAAATGATCTGCAAAAACCATTTATTTGCTTACTGTTGATGTTTTATGCAGAGTTCTATTTGTATATCATATTATCGACTGCTCTACTCCTGTCATATATAATATATATACTGAAGGTGTGTCTCCATTGCTCTTGTTTGGCGTGTCAATATTGGCGCCGACTTTACATTTCCACTAAATAAATGGTATAGACAGGATTCTGATAAGAAAAGCAATTAGTTTGTTGATTATTTAGAGAGGGTTTTTTTTTTTTGCAGCTGTGCTGGTATGCAAATGAAGTACATTTACTAGGAAAAGTGTCGCCTGTTAGTTTGGGTAAAAATTTAAACCTGTGTTTCTTGGCATTGCCGTCCCTGCAATGTTCGCACTGTACTTTGAACCCACACCAATCTACCAATTGTAACAGGGGATGCATAATAAACACAACACAAGTAGAGTAAGATTTCCAGTAGTATTATTATTGTAACTTAGATCCAATAGTATAATAATGTAATCCGAATAGATGAATAACAGTACAGTACTTTGTAATAAAGTAAAATGCAAAGTAATGAAGTAAAGTACAGTATATATGAGTAAAATGTGAAGCAAGTATGTTATGAAGAGGAAGCTGGAGTCATACTGTGGAGAAAGCTTTCCTGCATCAATTTATACTTGCCAGCAAACAAAGCTTGAGATAATCCCTGACCACACAAAACAGCCAACAAAAGAAGCACCAGTGGGAAAAAGCTAAAGCAGTGATTCTCGTCAGCTGAACCTGAACGCTACCCCCAAGACCAGATAAACAGGAAGGACCTACCCTATTGTGTTGATAGTTTATGTCAAGATGACCAGGAGAAAATAAACGAGTGGTCTGAATCTATGTGATACATGCCTGCAAACAATTTTGCACTCCTCCCCCACCCATACCCACACTCCTCCTACCTCCCTCCCCCAGGTCACTGTGCTCTTCCTTCTCAATCTACCATTCTAAAGTCCTGCATTGCGTGTGTACAGTAGTGGACGTTGCATTTTCATCCTTCTGAATCCAATTCCTGGCCTGACTGCAGACAGTACCTGTAGAGAAACTTTGATCATTCAAGATTATTGTCAAAAAAACACAGAATATATGCTATAGCATACATGTACTACTGTATGTAAATGTCTGTCTGTTTGCCAAGAGATTATAATGACTGTGATTCATGCCAGTTCTTAGAAATAGTGACATACCTGTTCAGCTATGCTAACCTTAGACACAAAGTTACATACTGTATGGGTCAATCCACGTCAAATCACGGATGGCTATTGCTGGACCCTTTGCAAAATTTACCACCCCCATTGCAAGATAAGGGCGCCATAAAATAAGTAATGCAACTGAAATTTTCAGAATGTGCTTATTTCATGGTGTTCCAAACATACAATAAATTTGGTAGAAATATTTAAAAGAAGTTGAACTACAACATACTCTGACACAATTTGGTGATTTGACATGGAATGACCCATTATGTGAATGCATTGGTTACATCATAATCCAGTATTTTGTGAAGTCATGGTCACTGCAGTACTCTGAGCTTCTCTATGGACGAATTGTAAGGCAAAAGAACAAAATGAAGTGCCCACCAAAAAATGAACTGCAGGAAGTGTTTATGATTGTTTCAGAATTTTCATCTCTAACACATTAAAACACTGGTGCAAGTCTTTTCTACCTCGGTCTGCCCAAATGTGATTTAGGTTATGTGATGTAAGGTGATATATACTGGACTTGATATATTGTTACGTACACATTGTGCTGCCTACTGAACTCTTCGTCCATAGCTGTCCGTACAATGTACACTTGTACAGGACAAATTTGTAAAGGTCATCCAAATATCCTGTTTGGACAAACAAAATTGGCTTGGAGGTTGTGGACAGGTTGTGTTGTGTCGTGGACACCAGTTGTTTACATCAAATTCAAATTGCATTGTTACTAAGTAGTACATAAGAAGTAGTTCAAACAATGGTTAAATTGGTGTCATCCTTCTTCACTTAAAATACTGAAAATAAGAAAAATAAAACAAATAAAAAAATAGTGGTGGGTCAATGATCCACCCAAAGGTGAGTTTTAGTGGCCCTAAGCTGGTGTTCTAAATACTGCACATCTTTCTTACAATGTTTATATCGATCATTGTTTGTTATTTTCCAACACTTTGTCGGAACCAAAAATTGCCTGTTTGGACTGTTGTAACCAAAATGGAATGTGACATGTTGTCTGAGGAACAACCGGAAAAGTCCTTAAAAATTTGCCCTGAAGAGCAGAACAAATTGTTAGTGTGTACAGGACTCATTACAGAAGACACTGTCAGGCCTACTGAACCTGTAACCAGTACTGCACCCTACAGACAACAGTTTAAAGGTCTACAGATACCTGTATGAACTACATTGTCCTAATCACTCTAATGGGCATTAGAAATCTTGAAAATAGCTGCAACTCCCATCAAAATCCATCAAAGATTGACCATTGTACAAGTCTTTTCTTACTTCTAGTTTTTTTTTATGAATAAATATTAGCTAATTATATACATTGATGATGCAAAGGGAGTAACTGAATTTTGGAAATATTTTATCGTCTTATTTGAAAAGAGGAACATCACTTTATTAAAATGATATATGTGGGCTTGTAATTAAGGGGTTAACTTAGTGAGGGCTAAAATAAGAAATGTTGAGGAGCGCAACACTCTACGTCAGCGGTCTCCAAACTTTTTCAGTGGCGTCCCAGTAAATTGTGTGAAATCTGAAGCGTCCCACCTGCCGACTTTGTGACTATCTAAGCGGAGCGCCACCATCGGTTGGCGCGTAGCGTACAAGAAAATTTTTGGTTTTACAAACCCCCCCAGATGGCCGGAAACGGCACTTCCCGAGTGTTCTCAGCTGGCTGTAGCAATT